>JAUMJK010002019.1:0-79083 GCA_033558105.1 Coccyzus lansbergi
CTCAGTGCTCGCCTTCCCACCCCCCTTGCTTTGAACACACCGCATTTGTGAACCCCCATGCTTGCACATCTATGCATTTGCACACTCATCCTCTGTACACGTCATATTTGTGCACCCAGGCCTTTGCACCCCCATGTCTTTGCACACCTATTCTTTTGCCCCTCCACTCTTGCATGCACAGTATTTGTGCACCCACACCTTTGCACACCCACGTCTTTGCACAGCCTTTGCACGCACCGTGTTTGTGCATCCAGGCCTTTGCACCCCCATGTCTTTGCACACCTATTCCTTGGCTCCCACCGCCTCCACTCCCTCGGAACTACAACTCCCGGCATGCCCCGCGCGCCGGCACGCGGTCCGAACTACAACTCCCGGCGTGCCCCAGAGCCGCGACGCAGCCCTCTCGGCCGCGCCTCACCGGAACTACAACTCCCGTCATGCCCTGAGAGCGCGCGGCGGTGCCGTGGCCACCATGGCGCTGCCCGGGCCCTGAGCGCGGCGAGGCCCGAACGGGCCAGGTGAGGGCCGGAGGGGATCCCGGGACCGAAGGGGCAGGAGGAGACCTGGACCCCCTCTTCTCCCTGAAGGCAGCGGCCCCCACTTCCCCGCCCCCTGCTTCCCCTTTCCGCCAGCTTCGCGCTGCCCCTCGTGGAAACGTGGGGTGGGAAGGGAGCTCAAAGCCCAGCCAGTCCCACCCCTATGGGCAGGGACACCTCCCACTGGCTCAGGGGCTCCAAGCCCCATCCAACCTGCCCTTGAGCCCCTCCAGGGATGGGGCAGCCACCACTGCTCGGGGCAACCTGGGCCAGAGCCTCCCCACCCTCACAGGAGAACATTTCTGCCTAAGTTCTCATATCAATCTCCCCTATCTCAGCTTAAAATAATTTTCCGCTTCCCCTATCCTTGTCCTCCCTGATCAAGAATCCCTCCCCAGCTTTCCTAGAGTCCCTTTCAGTGCTGGAAGCTGCTCTGAGGTCTCCCTAGAGCCTTCTCTTCTCCAGGCTGAACAACCGCAGCTCTCCCAGCCTGATCCAAGGTCTTCCCTTTTCTTTTACTCCTTCTCCATTTCCTCCGTCCCTTCCCTCCATCCCATCCCTTCCCATCCCTTCCCATCCTGTCCCATCCCTTTTTGTCCCATCCCTTCTTGTCCCATCCCTTCCCGTCCCATCCCATCCCTTCTTGTCCCATCCCTTCTTGTCCCTTCCCTTCCCATCCCATCCCATCCCATCCCATCCCATCACTTCCCATCCCTTCCCATCACTTCCCGTTCCATCTCTTCCCGTCCCATCCCTTCCCATCCCTTCCCTCCTTCCCTGGGTTATTTGGGGATGAGGGACCCTTTCTCCTCCTCCCCAAAGTCCTGCCAGCCCTACCCTGCTGCCTTCCCTCCCCAGGACGCAGCCATGAAGGTGGTGAACCTGAAACAGGCCATCCTGCAGGCCTGGAAGGAGCGATGGAGCGACTACCAGTGGGCCATAAACATGAAGCGCTTCTTCCCCCGTGGAGCCACCTGGGACATCCTCAACTTGGCAGGTCGGGGGCTTTGGGGCTGGGGGAGCTCTGGGAAGACCCGGGGCAGAGCAGGGACCTGAGGGAATGGCAGGAAGATGCCAGGGGAGGATTAGATTGGATATTAGGAAAAGATTCTTCCCGCACTGGGTGGTGGAGCACTGGGACAGCTCCTCAGGGAAGCACTCACGGCGCCAAACCTGATGATCATAGAATCATAGAACAACCAGGTTGGGAGAGACCCATCGGATCATCGAGTCCAACCATAATGATGATGTTCAGAAAGCGTTTGGCCAACACCCTCAGACACACAGTGTAAACGTTGGGGTGACCCATACAGGGACAGGAGTTGGACTTGATGAGTCTTGTGGGTCTTTTCCAACTCAGCTCATTCTGTGCTTCTGATTTGATAGGAATGGTTGGACTCCATGATCCGGTGGGTCTCTTCCAGCCTGATGAGTCTATAATTCTATGCTTCTGCAGGAACGTGGTGGGTGAGGCCTTCTGAGTGGTCCCGTTGTCTAGCTTGGAGGCTGAGCTGCGGTTAAACTGGCCTAAAGCTCAGCCTGCGGTCGCAGCTTGTTCCAGAGCTCTGGGATCGCTCCACTCCATCCCCACGCCTGCCTCAGTTTCCCCTGCCGCTAGGGGTTAACAACCCCCTTCTCCATCGTCGAGGGAGGGAAAAGCTCTCCAAAAGAGCCAGGTGCTGCTCCAAAGGCCCTTTCCCACCCCCACTTACGAGGGTTTCTTTTCCCATCGCCTCTTCAAGGGCATTTGACACAAATCCTGCCAAAAGCTGGTACCCGCTGAGCTCCCTGGTTTAAAGATTTGCCAGGCTTTTATGCCAATTATAGAAACTTGTTGCTAGGTTTGTTTTTTTTCCCCTCTCCTGTGCAGCAAGCGCCTGTTTGCGAGCCCTGGGTAAACAAACAGAGTGCTACTCCGGGATCGCTGCGCCCGGAGACTGAAAAGGAAAGAGCCCTGGGGTGGGCAACCGTGGGGTTTCTTTTCCTGCCTACATCCTACCAGTGTTTTTTTTTGGCAGCGCGTTTGTAATGGTGAATTTTGTCAGAGAGTAATAGAATAGAATCGTAGAATGGGTTGGGTTGGAAGGGACCTCAAAGTCCGTCCAGTTCTAACCCCTTCCCACTGGATCTCGTTGCTCCAAGCCAGGGAGGTTGGGAGGTTTGGGAGGTTATTCTCCCTCTGGACTCAGCACTGGTGAGGCCGCTCCTTGAATCCTGTGTTCAGTTGTGGGCCCCTCAGCACAAGAAGGATGTTGAGGCTCTGGAGCGAGTCCAGAGAAGAGCAACGAGGCTGGAGAAGGGGCTGGAGAACAGGCCCTGTGAGGAATGGCTGAGAGAGCTGGGGGTGTTTATCCTGGAGAAGAGGAGGCTGAGAGGAGACCTCATTACTCTCTACAACTCCCTGAAAGGAGGTTGTAGAGAGGAGGGAGCTGGGCTCTTCTCCCGAGGGACAGGGGACAGGACAAGAGGGAATGGCCTCAAGCTCCACCAGGGGAGATTTAGGCTAGAGATTAGGAGGAAGTTTTTCACGGAAAGGGTCATTGGGCATTGGAATAGGCTGCCCAGGGAGGTGGTTGATTCCCCTCCCCTGGAGGTGTTTAAGGGACGGGTAGATGAGGTCCTGAGGGACATGGGTTAGTGATTAATGGGAATGGTTGGACTCAATGATCCGACGGGTCTCTTCCAACCTGGTGATTCTATGATTCTAGGCCCCATCCAACCTGGCCCTGAACCCCTTCAGGGATGGGGCAGCCACCTCTGCTCTGGGCAACTCCCATGCCCTCACGGGAAAACATTTCTTTCTAGGATCTCATCTCAGTCTCCTCTTTCAGCTTAAAATCGTTCCTCCTTGCCCTATCCCTGCGCTCCTCGATTAAGAGAGTGTGTTAAACCACATCCTCACAGCTGAGCTCCTGGTGCAGGGTTTGTTCCTCTCCCGCCTCAGCCCACACTGGGATGTGTTCGGCCTCGCGGCAACGTGGGGCTGGAGGAGCCGAGCTGGAGCTGTGGGGCAGCCGGATTCGCTCTGGATGGCTGGTACGGCGGGAGGAGCGGAGGCTGCCAGCGCAACAGTGGGAACTGTGGGAGGTGGTTGGCTCGAGGGCCAGTCCAGCTGCTGGCCAGCTGGTCCTGGGGCTCCTCGGTGCTTGTTCCCAGCCCAACAGGACCAGCTTGTGCTTCACTCGCTGAGGCAGCAAGGCTTTGGGGCCCATCTGCCTATCCCCAAAAGCAGGATAGTCACTTTTTGCCCTCAAAGGCTGGATTGGAGATCATAGAATTGTAGAATCATAGAACAGCCAGGTTGGAAGAGACCCATCGGATCATCGAGTCCAACCATTCCTATCAAACACTAACCCATATCCCTCAGAACCTCATCTACCTGTGCCTTAAACACCTCCAGGGAAGGTGAATCAACCACCTCCCTGGGCAGCCTATTCCAATGCCCAATGACCCTTTCCGTGAAAAACCTGCTCCTAATCTCTAGCCTAAATCTGCCCTGGTGGAGCTTGAGACCATTCCCTCTCGTCCTGTCCCCTGTCCCTTGGGAGAGGAGCCCAGCTCTCTCCTCTCCACAGCCTCCTTTCAGGTAGTTGTAGAGAGTAATGAGGTCTCCTCTCAGCCTCCTCTTCTCTAGGCTAAACAACCCCAGCTCTCTATGATTTCTGTAGAAACAGGTTTCTCCTGGCCACCTCCTAGTGTCGGGAGTAAATGTTCGTTAGCCTAGGCTTCCTTAGAGGGCAGCCCCTCTGCAAGGACAGGGAAGGAGCTGTGTCCCCTTCTCCCCACTGCCCGAGGAGCTGCTGGTGCTGGATGCTGACGCCATCCTGGGGACACAGGAAGGCTGTTCTTAAGGCCCTGATGTCTCCAGCACCCACTGCCTCTCCCTGCAGCCCTCGAGCCGTCCTTCCCCGAGCTCATTCCTTTCAGACCTCAGCTACAAAGGAGGAGAAGCTGGCACGAGCTGCCAGGATCACGGCGGTGCCCAGCAAATCGATGCTGACACGTCTGCAGTGGGTAACAGCGTGTGGCTGGCTCGTGTTGACACTCCCTGACTAGATGGGGAGGGGAAGGCTGCCATTAGCCTTCTGTCCTCGAGCTGAGATGCTTTTGGCTGGGATCCCCGCCTTCCAGTCAGGCCCAGGGAGTCTCCTGCCCCTACAGTCAGGATCCGACAGCGGCTGCCGCTCCTCCTTGTCTTTGGGGCGCCAACTTCCCGAACGGCTGCTGCCCCCTCTTGCATCTGGGCGCTTTGACCTACTTTAGAGGCCGTGCTGCAGCCCGGGGCCTGCTTTCGGGAGGTGGTTCCTGCGCTTTGCCATAGTTCAAATGGTCAATTAAAGGCTTGACTGAGCAGATAGGACGGGCAGAGCCCCTCCAGCATCCACGGGCCGGCGCTGGCAGGCAGCCGGCGGCAGGGAGGGCCAGACGTGCAGGGCTGGGCCCAGCTGAGAGGGGCTGCTGTCTGCCCAGAGTTCAGCCCCAGGTGTCGAGCGAAAGTCACTCGGTGGAGGACGCACAAACCTCCTGGGCAGGACACGGGAGGGAAGGGAATGTGTTTGGAGAGCAGCCGGTGCTGCTTTTGGGGCCAGGGTGCCTGGAGAGAACTGAGTTAACAGGCTTGCGCAGCCTGAATTATTTACCGGCACTTGCCAGCGGAGATCAGAAAGTTGGGGGAGTCAGTTAATTTCAGGGAAGAACTGTCAGCACCATTAGTCTTTGCCACTTTGCCTGTGGGATGAGGGCAGAGCGTGTGTTTGTCTGAGCATCCCCACTCCGTGAACGAGCCGATCCGCGATCTCCTGGTCCCTCTCCTTTGTTTGCAGAGGCTCTTCTGGAGCAAGCCATGATCGGGCCGTCGCCGAACCCTCTCATCTTGTCCTACCTGAAATACGCTATCAGCTCCCAGGTAACAAAGTCAGCAGCCAGGCTACCATCTGGGCCCCTCACCACAAGAAGGATGTTGAGGCTCTGGAGCGAGTCCAGAGAAGAGCGACGAGGCTGGTGAAGGGGCTGGAGAACAGAACTTATGAGGAGCGGCTGAGAGAGCTGGGGTTGTTTAACCTGGAGAAGAGGAGGCTGAGAGGAGACCTCATTACTCTCTACAACTACCTGAAGGGAGGTTGTGGAGAGGAGGGAGCTGGGCTCTTCTCCCAAGGGACAGGATGAGAGGGAATGGCCTCAAGCTCCGCCAGGGGAGATTTAGGCTGGAGATCAGGAGGAGGTTTTTCCCAGAAAGGGTCATTGGGCATTGGAAAAGGCTGCCCAGGGAGGTGGTTGATTCCCCTTCCCTGGAGGTGTTTAAGGGACGGGTGGACGAGGTCTTGAGGGACTGGGTTTAGTGACTGATAGGAATGGTTGGACTCGAAGATCCGATGGGTCTCTTCCAACCTGGTTGTTCTATGATTCTATGATCTGCACCTCCCGTGGGCTGGGGTGGGTGGCAGGGGGCTCAGCGTGTGCCCGAGGCGGGGACGTTTCCGTAAATAGCCTCTCCCCATCGCCTGGCTGCACGCCGGGTGGAAATCCTCGTCCTCCCGAGAGCTCCCGTGCGCGCGCTGGAAGCTCAGCGCGTTTCGCAGCGCCTAAAGTTGATGCGAAACAAAACCGGCGATCACCTCAAAACGTCCGTTCGCATTTGTGCCGGGTGGGTGCCCCAGCCACGTCTGCGGGGACAGGCAGCAGGGCCGTGCCCTGACCTTGCCGTTCCTCAGCAACCAGCCCCGCGCTGGCAAACGCCTCCTGCTAACACGCTGCCACACCACCGCCTTTGTTTTGATTTTGTGTTCTTTTTTTTTTTATTTTTTCTTTCTAGATGGTGTCTTATTCCACGGTCCTGACGGCCATCAGCAAGGTACAGCTCTGCCAGGGGCTGGTGTTCTTTTTTTTTTTTTTTTTACTCTTTTCCTGTGGCCTGCGTATCCATTTCCCTCCCCACAAATATAGGTCAAGTGGAAAACGACATCCTCTGCTGAGTCAGCAGCGGTCAGACAACACAGATTAGCGCCCGGGTCCCTCCGTGTCCCGCTGGGGACAGGCTGCCGCCGCACTCGGCGAGTCCTGCTCGTCCCTGCTTTTCGGGTGCGAAAGCCTCGTCCCCTCCATCGTGGGGGGTCTGGCCGGCTCCATTCCCACAGCGCCCCGCGTGTAAACCACGCCTCGGTGGCCACAAACCACATCCCTCTGCAGCCGGCGGCGCTGGCAGCGCGGTGGGGATGCCGAGCTGCTGGTGGAAGAGCGACGCGGCTCGTGGTGCTGCCGCCACCCAAGCCATGTGGTTGTGGCCACCCGCAACGGTTGCTGGAGCCCCTCCCGTGGGTGCTCAGTGTCCCCTTGAGGACAAACCCTCTGCGGCTGCTTCTGCGCCATGTTTCATAGAATCGTAGAACAACCAGGTTGGAAGAGACCCATCGGATCATCGAGTCCAGTCACTAAGCCATGTCCCTCAGCACCTCGTCCACCCGTTCCCCTCCAGGGAAGGGGAATCAATCTCCTCCCTGGGCAGCCTGTTTGAGGCTGCTCTGCTGGGAGCGATCGCCCCTTGCACGCCCTGTCAACCGCAAGAATAATCTAAGGGGGGAGAATTTCTTTCCTCCCACCTCCCTGTAGGACAGGAGAAAGCAACGAAGCTGGTGAAGGGGCTGGGGAAGAAGAGGAGCGGCTGAGAGAGCTGCGGGGGTTTATTCTGGAGAAGAGGAGGATGAGGGGAGACCTCGTTGCTCTCTGCAACTCCCTGAGAGGAGGTTGTGGAGAGGAGGGAGCTGGGCTCTTCTCCCAATGGAAAGGTCGAGAGGGAATGGCCTCAAGCTCCACCAGGGGTGGGTCAGGCTGGACATTAGGAAAAAAATTATCATGGAAAGGGTGATTGGGCACTGGCAGAGGTTGCCTAGGGATGAGCTTGAGTCCTCTTCCCTGGAGGGGTTTAAGGGACGGGTGGACGAGGTGCTGAGGGACATGGGTTAGTGTTTTATGGGAATGGTTGGACACGATGATCCGGTGGGTCTCTTCCAAGCTGGTTTTTCTATAATTCTATGATTCTATGTTCTATAAAGGCTCTGGTAGGCACGCGATGCCAGCGTTGTTTTGAGGCAGTGCAGGCTGAGCTTAGAGCTGTGCCTCAAAGTATGATGGAGACCTCTTCGGAGGGCTCAGCATTGACCTGGGCTGGTGGGTGCCCTCCCAGGGAAAGGCAGAGCCAGCATAGGGCCGCCTGCCACCCAGTGTAGTGACAGATCTGCTCCGAATGGCACAGGCTCATTGCTGTTCCCCTTAGTCGCGAGTTGCTGCTTGTTCTGGAAGGGATGGCAGAAAGTTGACCTTGACAGGCGAATCTTCCTCCTTCAGATCAGCGTGAGCCCAGAGCAGATCTGCGGGCTAGCTCCGGCTCGGCGGGGTGGCCCCATCTGCTCGCTGAGGAGCTGGGGAGCTGCGCTTCTGCCGCTCGCCGTCCTCCCGGCCCTGCGGCCAGCCGGGCTGTTGGCACACGCCGGCAGCTTTGCCGAGCTGGGGGTGGGCACAGGGGCTGGCGCTGAGCCACCGCCGCGGCGAGGCAGCCGGTGGGGGAGCAGAGCTCCGGCTTCCAGCCTCCGTCTTGGAGAGGCCGCTGAGAAAACTCAGGCTTAGCCCCGCTGCCGTGGCCCAGTTGCCTCCCGTGACCCTGAGAGGGCATGACCCAGCCGTCAGACAGCCCTGACCTAGTTCTCACTCGAGTGGCTGCTGGGCAGCTGCCAGGGCGAGCGTCCCGCGGGCGGCAGCGCCCGGCCCAGCCCGTGGAGGAAGGGTTTGTGTTTGTTTTCAGAGCTGCTGGAGCCTGGCAAGCCCCGATCTGAAATCCCTCCTTCTTCTCCCGTTCTAGTTTGATGACTTCTCCCGGGACTTGTGCGTCCAGTCGCTGCTGGAGATCATGGACATGTTCTGCGACCGCCTCAGGTACGGGGTGGCCCTTCCAGCCCTGGGCTGCGCTGGGAGCTGGTGGAGCCTGGCTGAGCTCGGGATACTCGCCTTGGCAGGGGGAGGAAGCTTCCCCCTCCAGCTCTGAGTTGCTGCCACCCTCCAGCTGCCCCAGCCTGGGCTGCCACACCAGTGCCAGCACAGGCAGAACGGCATCAAAAACCCACCAGCTTTATGGGAAGCTCAAGAAACCCACTTATATACTGGGATAACATCTCCACTGGGGATGTGTGGGGGCAGGTGTAAACCCTGTAGCCTGAGAGAGTCTGTCCCCTTAGAGCTTCCCAGTTCTCCTGTGTGGCCTCCGCAGCTTCCCAAGGCTCTGGTGTCCCCATCCTCCAGTGCTCAGAGTTCTGCCTGTGCTGCCCCAGACAGTGCCTTGTTTTGCTTCATGCTCTTCCTGCAAGACCCGGGGGAGTCCAGACAATTCAGGCCACAAAAAAAAAAAGTTGTTTAGAAAGCTTGGAAATCTTCCTGTTAACCCCTGAGAGGCAATTCTGGGAGGCTGGAGCGGAGGGCATGTGGCTGGGGGGGACAGTGGGAGGAGGAGGAGGAAGGCGGAAGGTAGCAGCTTTTCAATGACATGAAATGAAGCAGCAGCGATGAATACGCATCAGTCACAGATGTTGACAAGGAGCTGTTGCTGGCCAACTGCAGAGCCCGCCGCTTAATCCAGCCCCTGCCTAATCTGATCCTCTGCTTAATTTGATCAAAACTTCTGGCCCCACGATGATTTGTGCATAAGGAGGGGAAGACGTTCACCTCTCGCCGCACGTTGATCGATGCTGCGCCTCTCTTAGCTGGAATAATTTCATTAGAGGCTTGGAAAGTTTCCCTGCAGTAGAGTGGCCAGAGAGGAGTCCGCGCTGGGGAGACTTTATTACCCCTGGCACAGCAGGGATGCTCGTGAGCTGAGCAGCTTGGGATCTGCAGCAGAGGAGCTGGAGGGCACACGGAGCTGGGAGTGTGGGATGTGGGTTTGGATCCCCAAGCTGCCCTGTTTCCCTGCCTCAGTTTCCCTAGGGGCAATAGCTCAGCCCACCATAAACACGTTCCCTGTTTCTCTCTGCTTCCCAGCTGCCACGGCAACGCGGAGGAGTGCATCGGCCTCTGCCGGGCATTGATGAGTGCCCTCAACTGGCTCCTGCGCTGCGCGGCCTTCTACGCCGAGAAGGGGAAGGAGACGCTGGAGCAGGCGGCTGCTGAGAGCCAGCTCAAGATGTGCCTGGAGCGGCTGGAGAAGATGCTCAGCAGCACTAAGAACCGCGCCCTGATCCACATCGCGAAGCTGGAGGAGATATGTATGGCACTGCCCCTGCCCTGCCCCGTGGTGTGTTCTCCCTGTGGCCGCTCCCAGGGCTTCTCCTAAGTCGCTTCTAGCCCTGGGGAGATGTCGTAGAATCATAGAATCATAGAACAACCAGGTTGGAAGAGACCCATCGGATCTTCTAGTCCAACCATTCCTATCAAACACTAAACCAAGTCCCTCAAGACCTCATCCACCCGTCCCTTAAACACCTCCAGGGAAGGGGAATCAACCCCCTCCCTGGGCAGCCTGTTCCAATGCCCAATGACCCTTTCTGGGAAAAACCTCCTCCTAATCTCCAGCCTAAATTTCCCCTGGTGAAGCTTGAGGCCATTCCCTCTCGTCCTGTCCCCTGTCACAGCTCCCTCCTCTCCACAACCTCCCTTCAGGTAGTTGTAGAGAGTAATGAGGTCTCCTCTCAGCCTCCTCTTCTCCAGGCTGAACAACCCCAGTCGTTGCCACCTCTCCCTTCCCCCTGCTCGGCTCCTGCCGCAGTGTTCCTGCAGCTCCAAGCTCATCCATCTTCCAGCCCTGTTGCTATAACTGTCTCCTCCCTGGCTCCGTGCCACCCTCTGCCCCCTCCCCTCCGTGCTGCCCTTGGAAGAGGAGCAGAATTAATGTGAAGGCTGCGTGAGCCGTTCCTGGGCACGTGGCCGGTCTTGTTCTCCTCCAGCTTGCCTGGATACACCCTGCACCTTTGGACAGTGCCTGCGTCTGGACAAGACGCTGTGTGGGGCTGAACCCAGAGCAGGAGCTGCTGGGTGGCAGGAGTTTATTTTATTTAGGCTTGTGGAGATGTGTTGACTTCCGCTCACCACAGGGCCCATTGGCGAGTCCCAGCCTTGGCAAACCCTCCGTGCTGCCATGGGCCTCGGAGCCAGCTTGCTCAGCTTCTCGCTGTGTCACTGTCCCCAGCACTGAACGCCTGCTCTCTGTCGCCCCAGCCTCCTGGAACACTGTGGACCAGGCCCTTGTCGAGCTGGGGGAGAACCTCAACAGCCTCAGCAACTCCGCGCTGCGAAGCCAGGCTGACAACTGCGTCTCTGTCATCAAGAGGTAGCTGTGTGCTGCTGGCTCTGGGGGCTCAGGGGGGTGAAATGGGTCTGAGCCCAGCTCTGAGGGCTGAGAACCTCTTGCCTCTCCCCCAGGCTGGCTCCCTGCTGTCCTGTCCCTCCCTGGCTTTGAGCCTTGTCCTGATGCAGGAGAGGGGACAGGGCTAGTGGTGATTTGCTGCAAAGGAATCTGCTCCAGGGGCTGCTCCTCTGGTGGCCCTGGAGCCTCTTGCCAACCCACAGTTGCTCTGACCACACCGGAGCTGCTCTCCCTGCTCTGGATCCCCCCGGAGCTGCTCCCAGGGCTGTGAGAAGCAGGCTTGGCTGTGCCCAAAGGTTCCACTGCAGGGCACGGGAGCTACAGGCTGTCCTGACCCAGGGAGATGCAGAATGGCAAAAGCCAGGAAGGGCAGATAGGACAGAGGGAGCCAAGGATCCATCCCTGTATGACCCCAGTGACCCTGTGCTGTCATCTCCCACCCAGCATTCCCACCATGCTCTCCGTCCGCTCCGAGCAGCTGAACAAGACCGGCTTCCCCACCGTACATGCTGTGGTGCTGCTGGAGGGAACCATGAACCTCACGGGTGAGATCCAGCCGCTGGTGGAGCAGCTGATGATGGTGAAGAGGATGCAGGTACACGAGTGACATATTCTCCTGCTTGGGGTGGCCTAGGGGTTGTGGGACCAGGGCCTCACTTGCAGCTCTGCTGAGAACATCCTCGTGCAGTTCCATGGCTATGGACACAGCTGCAGGGAGCAGTGTGAGCCCATCAACACCTTCGCAGGGGGTTCAGGGTTTGGCTGTGGTTGGGGAAAGTGCTTTGTTGCCTTTCCAGCACTGAGAATTTTTGCCTGTGTGCCCTGCAGCGCATCCCCACGCCGCTCTTCATGCTGGAGATCTGGAAGGCCTGTTTTGTGGGCCTCATCGAGTCCCCAGAAGGCACGGAGGAGCTGAAGTGGACGGCCTTCACCTTCCTGAAGGTAAGACCCAGCCGTGCCATGAGCACAGTTCCCACAGCTCAGCGATAGGCAGCCTCGAAGCAGCCTGTTCACCTCCTTCCTTCATACCAGACAAGACATTTGTGTGTGATTTTGTGCCTGATGCACACTCTGCCCTGTGCTGGGCTCCTCCGCAGCCTCAGTGCCCTCCTGGGAGGTGACCATGCCCTCTGGCTCCCCATAATGGACCCCACAGAGGGAAGGCAGGGGCATAAAGTCCCCTGGGTGCACAGGCTGCTCCAGAAATGCTCTGAGGCTGGGAGAGCAGCTGCTTGCAGATGTGTTTTGCCTGGGCCTGTGTTGCTGGGAGGTCCTGGGTGTAGAATATGTGCCTCAGTCCTTCACATCCGTGCCTGGTGTCTTTCAGATCCCCCAGGTCCTGGTTAAGCTCAAGAACTATCACCAAGGGGAGAAAGTAAGTCTCAAGGGCAGTTGTTTGGAGCTGTTTGTTATGTGGATATTAGGAAGAAACGTTTCCCTGTGAGGGTGGGGAGGCCCTGGCCCAGGTTGCCCAGAGCAGTGGTGGCTGCCCCATCCCTGGAGGGGTTCAAGGGCAGGTTGGATGGGGCTTGGAGCCCCTGATCCAGTGGGAGGTGTCCCTGCCCAGGGCAGGGGTGGGACTGACAGACTTAGAGGTCTTTTCCAAACCAAACCATTCCATGATTCCACATGCACTGTGTTTGTTGTGATGGTGCTGGAGCCTGAGCAGAGCTGTGTGGGGTTGGCTGGGCTAGGAAACGGTCTAAGTCCCAAGAACCTTCCCCTAACGAACAAGGTTCGAACATGGGCCTGTGTTTGGAGTGCTCTGAGCTGAGTGCTCGGTGCTGTGCGCAGCAGGACTTCACCGAGGACGTGAACTGTGCCTTCGAGTTCCTGCTGAAGCTGACGCCTCTGCTCAACAAAGCTGATCAGCGATGCAAGTGAGTGCTTATCGCGTCTGGGGCTGACCTGCAGCACCGTGAGCCTGCGGCCAGCCTGGGCCACAACCACCCTGTCCTCTCCGTGGGGAATCACAGAACAACCAGGTTGGAAGAGACCCATCGGATCATCGAGTCCAACCGGGAGCTGTGGTTTGGGGTGCTGGGGCAGCTCCTGGCAAGGCTTTTTGAGTTTCTGATCCAATTCCTTCTTCCTGAGGACCTGGCACTGCCAAATGAGCAAGGCAGTGAGTGTCTTGACAGTGTTGGTGACACCAGGAGGTATCTGGAACTGCTTTTGGCCATGCACGGTCCTCAGAGGGGTGGGAGCAGTGCCAGGAGGGTAATCTAGGATGTCCCCTGCTCTGTGACACTGCCTGGGGCAGCAGGAGTGCTGTCCCTCAGGCTTACCCTCTCCTTTCTTTCAGCTGTAACTGCATGAGTCTGCTCCTGCAGGAGTGCAGCAAACAGGGGCTGCTTTCAGAGGCCAACATGGACAACCTGATCACCAAAAGGTACAGCCCCCTCAAAAGTCAGGTGGAGTTGGAGCACCTCATCCTGCTGTCCTCCTCGTGGAGGGACCAGATGTGATCATAGAATCATAGAATCATAGAACAACCAGGTTGGAAGGGACCCATCGGATCATCGAGTCCAACCATTCCTATCAAACACTAAACCATGTCCCTCAGGACCTCATCTACCCCGTGCCTTAAACACCTCCAGGGAAGGGGAATCAACCACCTCCCTGGGCAGCCTATTCCAATGCCCAATGACCCTCTGTGTGAAAAACTTCCTCCTAATCTCCAGCCTAAATCTTTGCTTTCAGTGATGAGTACAAAGTCTGTCCTCTCGGAAGTGGCAGCTGGTGGTGGCCTGAGGTGCTGGCCTTCCCCTGCGGGAAGCTGCTGGTGGAGGTGGGTGGGAGGTGGCTGAGCGAAGGGAGGTGTGAAACAGGCCGATGAATTCCTGCTCATTGGCCTTTTTTTGTGGCTCCCCCAGGACGGCAGACAGAGAGCACGCTCCACACTTGAAGTCAGCAGAGAATGCCAACATCCAGCCAAACCCCAGGCTCATCCTGAGGGCTGAGCCGACTGTCACCAACATCCTGAAGGTGAGTCCGCTCCTGCATCCATGCAGGACAGGCTGGTCTCAGCCCCAGAGCTTATTTCCAGCAGCACCCATCTCACCAGGCAGCCGAGAGGACTGGGAGGCGCCTGATCCCCTCCTGACACTGCTGGGGTGGAGGAACAGAGGAATCGCTCCCAACCTTACTGCTCTGCCGTAGAGATCGGAAACTCCCCTCTTTCTCCTCATGAATCTGGAGGAGCTGCCAGGCAGTGCGTTCTTGTCACTTCAAGCAGCCTGAGTCCAGCCAGCTCTGCCCATCCTGCTTTCAGCTGCTTCCCTGTGTGTCTCCCCTGGTCCCTGGGGTCTTCCTTCTCTCCCTGCGTCACTCTGGGTGCCTCACTGCTACTGAGCATGAGAGGATGTTTTGTTCCCAGTCGTGCTGCCCTTGTGCACTGTGTTTCTGGTGTTTGGGGCACAAGGGGCTCCATCCCCGCACCCTGAGCCCACACCGAACACCTCTGCCAGCTGATCAGCTCTGCCCCCATGACTGGAGTTTTGCTGCTGCTCTGTAGCACACATTCCCCGCGACTTCTCTTTCCTCTGTTTCTTTTTGTAGACCATGGATGCGGATCACTCCAAGTCCCCTGAAGGCTTGTTGGGAGTCTTGGGACACATGCTCTCTGGGAAAAGCCTGGACTTGTTACTGGCAGCGGCAGCAGCGACGGGAAAGCTGAAATCCTTCGCTCAGAAGTTCATCAAGTGAGTGTCCAACACTGGTGACCGGTGGGGCTGGAGTGAGCAGTCAGGACCCCAAACTCTCCCTGAGATGGAGCCTCTGGCCTGGTGTCTGCAGCCCTGGGGAGGACTGGGATCTCGGGGAGACTGCATTCCACAGCCCCCATCTCCTTTGCATCTGCTTGAACAGGGCGGAGAATCAAAGGTTGGCTTAAGGGTGTTAACAGAACTGAAAGCCACGAAGCTGGTGAAGGGGCTGGAGAACAGGCCCTATGAGGAGCGGCTGAGAGAGCTGGGGGTGTTTAGCCTGGAGAAGAGGAGGCTGAGAGGAGACCTCATTACTCTCTACAACTACCTGAAAGGAGGTTGTAGAGAGGAGGGAGCTGGGCTCTTCTCCCAAGGGACAGGGGACAGGACAAGAGGGAATGGCCTCAAGCTCCACCAGGGGAGGTTTAGGCTAGAGATTAGGAGGAAGTTTTTCACGGAAAGGGTCATTAGGCATTGGAATAGGCTGCCCAGGGAGGTGGTTGATTCCCCTTCCCTGGAGGTGTTTAAGGGATGGGTGGAAGAGGTCCTGAGGGACATGGTTTAGTGTTTGATAGGAATGGTTGGACTCGATGATCTGATGGGTCCCTTCCAACCTGGTTTTTATATGATTCTATGGTTCTATGAAAGTGGTGGCACAGCCTCAGATCCAGGGTAGTCACTTGGCATGTGGCTTCGGTCACTCTTGCCCTGGTTAGAGTCCAGGTCCAGCCTGTCTTTATGCTCAAATCCATCCCACACAAATTCTCCCCTGGGTTTTCCTTGCTCTACTCCTAGCTGGAAGGGGTTTGTTCCGTCCCTAATTGCTTCAGACCTGCTTTTCAGCCACGCTTGGCACACGTTGGGGGCCATGATGTGATTCAGCAGGGAGAGCAGGGGCAGCTTGAGCCATGCCAGCCTGGCTGGGTTCAGGGCTCCACCATCCTCGCTCTGTTTGGGGGTTCGTGCTGCTGTGCTACCCAGAGTGCTCTGAAATCCCCACAGAGCTGGCTCTGGAGAGAGAACACGTTCGAATGGTTGGACTGGATGATCCGATGGGTCCCTTCCGGCCTGGTTGTTCTATGATTCTATGAAGGGCAGGCTGGGTGTGGGGCAAAGCAGCATTGCTGGACTTGTTTTCCTGCAGGGGAGCAGAGGGAGGAGGCGGCTCGTCCTTTTCATGCTGGAGGGTGTCTGCAGAGCCCTGCCCGGCTTCGATCCCTACCCAGCTTCGATCCCTGCCCACCCTGCTCCTCCACGCAGAACCGGGTGCTGGGATGGGGTGCAGGAAGGGTGCAGCTTGGCTCGGGGAGTGGGAGAGGCCTCGTTAACATAATGGTAACTGCTTCTCTGCCTCCTCTAGGCTTAACGAATTCACAAAGGACATCAGTGGAGAAAGCTGTAAGTGCGTGTGTGTCTGCGTGTGGGGCGGTTCAAGCTGTTCTCCCCCGTCTGCCACGTACTGGGACACTGCGGGGCCCGACTGGATTAAACCGAGACTGAGTCCGGCGCCAGGGAGCGCCGAGCTGTGCCGGGCCCGGCTGGGGGCTGCGGGCACGGATCCCACCACGGGAGCCCGTGGCTGGGTGCCAGGGGGGATCTGTGCTCCCAGGGACCCGCTGCCCTCACGCGTGGCACACGCGTGTCCGTCCCAAATGTGGGGTTTGCCCTGCTTGTGGGGCAGGGGTGCTTCTCCCTGGCTTGTTGGGGGGCCCTGTGGGGCCAGCCCTGCCCCGGGTCCCTCCCTGGAAGGGATGATGTGTCAGCACAGAGCCCGAGATAAGGACTCTGACTGCATTCGCGAGTGATGAAACACACTGAGTGCTCTGACCTTCCACGGTGCGGGGGGAGCCCGAGGCCAGAGATGCTCTGGGGGCTCAAGCAGAGGCAGATGGGGTGAAGGGAGGTGCTTGGCGCATCCGCTGGAGCCCTTGTTCACACACAAACACTTAAGGGTTAGAAAAGCTGCCGAGGGAAGCAGGGTCCTGACCCCTGAGCTCACAGGGCTCCCGCCTGGCTCCTTGCGCTGAGGCTGGAGATCCTCAAGGTCTTTGTTTCTCCTCCCTCAGCCAAAGGAGCCTCGGTCCGGGCCTTGCTCTTCGATATCTCTTTCCTCATGCTGTGCCACGTGGCCCAGACCTACGGTTCGGAGGTAAGCACCCAGCTAGGAGGGAAGCATCCGCATTCCCACTCAGAGAGGCAGGGTTGGCGACTCTGAGCTTGCGAGCGCAGCCTGCCAGCCTCCTCTAGTGGGCCACTGCCACCATCGTCACCGTCGCTGTCCCTTCAGCTTGGGATTCAAGGGATCCAGGCCTTTCACCTGACGCAGGTGGAAATCTGTGCCCACAGGATCCATCTGTGCCAGGTGATGGAACAGGGATGTCTGCAGCCTTCCCGAGGGCTTTGGTTGTGCTCCTTGTCCCGTAGTGTGGGTGGGAACGCTGCCTCCGCACCCTCTCTGAGCTGGCTCTGATTTCACCGAGGACTTTTCCCAGCTTTTCCCCTGGTTTGGTGCTGGCTGATTGTGAGGGGGATGCAGCCAGGCTGAGCATCCTCCCTTTCCCAGAGAGAGGAGGAACTCGCAGCCCTGCTCAGGAAACGGCTCTTTGGTTGCACGAAAACTTTCCAGGTTTCAACATCTGCCTCTTTGGGGAGGTGAAACGATACCAAAACGATACCGAAATGATACCAAAACACCGGGAATGGGAGAGGGAGCAGAAGAGGGGTGGGTAGGGGGCTGCCCGGCTGGCCCTGGGGAGCAGGGAGGTCCTGGCTGGCTGCAGCTCGGAGCGGACGTGCGCAGGGCTGTCTGGTGAGATCTCATCCCCCAGCCCCGAGTGATTTTCCTGGCCAGCTGCTGCTCAACAGATGTGCAAAACGTTTGGGTTTTTTTTTTTTTTTTTTTTTGACAAAAATAAGTGTCCCTTGGGTGATGGTGAGCTGGAGGGAGGAAGCGGTTGTGCGGAATTCCCACCTCCCGTCCCCCCCAAGGAGCTCTCCCAGCTGGCTGCCAGCTGCGCCGTGCACCCCGACCTTGTGGAGCCGTGGGGCAGCCCTGGTGGGGGCAGGGGACAAGTGGCACCTTCTGGCTAGATTGGGTGACCCCGTAACCCCCCTCACAGCCCCTCGGGACAGGGCCTGGCCTGGCACGTCCCCGAGGGAAGCGCTGGGGGGCTGCTCTGGGGGCTGAGGTCCCTAGGGAGCCCTTGGGTAGAAAGGGGGTGACACAGCCCCTGGGGTGGAAACCAGTGCCTGGCTGGGGGCCTCACTGGCAGCTAACTGGTGCCTTGCTGGTAGTTGGCTGGGACCCGATCAGTGCCTTACTGGTAGCCTGACTGGTACCTTACTGGGGGCTTTACCGGGGACCTTACTGGTGGCTTGACTGACTCCTTACTGGGGGCTGATCGGTGCCTCTGGGTACCGGCCACACGGCGGCGCTGTTCCCCTGTCCATCAGCTCAGTCTGGGGGTCCCAGCCCAGCCTGGGGATCAGACCCCAGGGAGGGTCCTAGGATGGGGGTCAGACCCCAGGGGAGGTCCCAGCCAGGGGTGGGGGTCCCCAGAAAGGTTCCCTGTGGTATGCAGACCCCCTGGCAGACCCTGGACTCGTTTCTTTCCAGGTGATCCTGTCGGAGTCGAGCCCGGCGGGCGAGGTGCCCTTCTTTGAGACTTGGATGCTGACCTGCATGCCCGAGGAGGGCAAGATCCTCAACCCCGACCACCCCTGCTTCCGCCCCGATTCCACCAAAGTGGAGTCCCTGGTCGCTCTCCTCAACAACTCCTCCGAGATGAAGCTGGTGTAAGAGCTCAGCCCACGTGCCCTCACTCCAAGCCGGAGCAGAGCGGGATGGAAGCACCCATCCTGTCTTCCCCGACCCCGTGGCTGCCCCCAAATGAGAGCCTGAACCCCCCTCTCTTCCCTGGCAGGCAGATGAAGTGGCACGAAGCGTGTCTGAGCATCTCGGCCGCCATCCTGGAGATCCTCAACGCCTGGGAGAACAGCGTCCTCACCTTTGAGTCAATCCAGGTGAAACTGGTGGGAGGATGGTGTGGGGCAGAGCCCTGAATGCTGCAGAGCTCGTTACCTCCTCCATGACTTAGAATCATAGAATCATAGAACAACCAGGTTGGAAGGGACCCATCGGATCTTCTAGTCCAACCATTCCTATCAAACACTAAACCAAGTCCCTCAAGACCTCATCCACCCGTCCCTTAAACACCTCCAGGGAAGGTGAATCAACCCCCTCCCTGGGCAGCCTGTTCCAATGCCCAATGACCCTTTCTGGGAAAAACCTCCTCCTAATCTCCAGCCTAAATCTCCCCTGGTGGAGCTTGAGGCCATTCCCTCTTGTCCTGTCCCCTGTCCCTTGGGAGAAGAGCCCAGCTCCCTCCTCTCCACAACCTCCTTTGAGGTAGTTGTAGAGAGTAATGAGGTCTCCTCTCAGCCTCCTCTTCTCCAGGCTAAACACCCCCAGCTCTCTCAGCCGCTCCTCATAGGGCCTGTTCTCCAGCCCCTTCCCCAGCTTCATGGCTCTTCTCTGGACTTGCTCCAGAGTCTCAACATCCTTCTTGTGGTGAGAGGCCCACAACTGATGTGACTCCAGCCCCGTTGATGGCAAATTCACCCCACGGAGGAAAGAAGGGCTTGGAGGCCATAGCTTGGGCACACAGCTCTAGGAGGTGATGCTGACATGAAGCTTGTGGTTTATCTCCTCTTCTGTGTCCTCCCGCAGAAAATCACAGACAACATCAAGGGGAAGGTGTGCAGCATGGCCGTGTGCGCGGTGGCCTGGCTGGTGGCCTACGTCCGCATGCTGGGCTTGGATGAGCGGGAGAAGTCCCTGCAGATGATCCGGCAACTGGCTACTCCCCTGTACAGCGAGAACACGCTGCAGTTCTACAACGAACGGTGAGCTCCGGTGCCCCACGCTGTGTCCTTCTGCTTTAACACGGCCAAATGCCGGGTCCTGCACTTGGGGCACAACAACCCTATGCCGAACGACAGACTGGGAGAAGCCTGGCTGGAAAACTGCCAGGAGGAGAGGGACCTGGGGGGGTTGGTCGACAGCGACTGACCATGAGGCAGCAGTGTGCCCAGGTGGCCAAGAAGGTCAATGGCATCCTGGCTTGGATCAGAAATTGTGTGACCAGCAGGTCCAGGGAGGTTCTTCTCCCTCTGTACTTGGCACTGGTGAGGCCGCTCCTTGAATCCTGTGTTCATTTGTGGGCCCCTCAGCACAAGAAGGATGTTGAGGCTCTGGAGCAAGTCCAGAGAAGAGCGACAAGGCTGGTGAAGGGGCTGGAGAACAGGCCCTATGAGGAGCGGCTGAGAGAGCTGGGGTTGTTTATCCTGGAGAAGAGGAGGCTGAGAGGAGACCTCATTACTCTCTACAACTACCTGAAAGGAGGTTGTGGAGAGGAGGGGGCTGGGCTCTTCTCCCAAGTGACAGCGGACAGGACGAGAGGGAATGGCCTCAAGCTCCGCCAGGGGAGATTTAGGCTGGAGATTAGGAGGAAGTTTTTCACACAAAGGGTCATTGGGCATTGGAATAGGCTGCCCAGGTTGGGAGTTGATTCACCTTCCCTGGAGGTGTTTAAGGGACGGGTGGATGAAGTCTTGAGGGACTTGGTTCGGTGTTAGATAGGAATGGTTGGACTAGAAGATCCGATGGGTCCCTTCCAACCTGGGTGTTCTATGATTCTATGATTCCCGGGCCCTGCGTGACCCCCTGTCTGTCTCTGCCCCAGGGTGGTGATCATGAGCTCCATCCTGGAGCACATGTGTGTGGACGTCCTGCAGCAGACGGCCACGCAGATCAAGTTCCCCTCCACGGGCATGGACACCATTCCCTACTGGAATCTGCTGCCGCCCAAGAAGCCCATCAAGGAGGTGCTGACGAGCGTGTTCACCAAGGTGCTGGAGAAGGGCTGGGTCGACAGCCGCTCCATCCACATCTTCAACACTCTGCTGCACATGGGGGGCGTCTACTGGTTCTGCAACAACCTGGTCAAGGTAGGGAGGGAAGGAGGGAGGTGGCTTTGCTGTCAAGGCTAAGGCTGGAGGTCTTGTCCGTTTTGTGGCGCCCAGGAATCGTAGAATCCTGGAATGGTTTGGATTGGACCTCAAAGCCTGTCCGGTTCCACCCTCTGCCATGGGCAGGGACACTTCCCACTGAATCAGGGGCTCCAAGCCCCATCCAACCTGGCCTTGAATCCCTCCCAGGATGGAGCAGCCACCCCTGCTCTGGGCAACCTGGGCCAGCGCCTCCTCACCCTCTTGACAAAACATTTCTTGTCAAGATTTCATCTCAATCTCCCCTCTTTTACCTGAAAACTGTTCCACTTCACCCTATCCCTGCCCTCCCTGATCAAGAGCCTTTCCTCAGCTTTCCTGGAGCCCCTCTCAGTGCTAGAAGCTGCTCTAAGGTCTCCCTGGAGCCTTGGTTGACCAGACCCAGCTCTCAGCCGTGGCTGGGCTGGCTGTTACACCAGTGCCGAGCGCTGGAGGTGAGCGGGACAGGCCCAGCAGTGCCCATGCCTTCTTCAGCCTTGCCCTCTGCCTTGTAGGAGCTGCTGAAGGAGACACGGAAGGAGCACACGCTGCGAGCCGTGGAGCTGCTCTACGCCATCTTCTGCCTGGACATGCAGCAGCTGACGCTGACTCTGCTGGGCCACATCCTCACCAACCTCCTCACGGACTCTTCCAAGTGGCACACCCTCATGGACCCGCCAGGGAAAGCTCTTGCCAAGTAAGACCCTGGACATGTAGGCACCTTCTTCTTCGGGGCTGGTGGGGCTGGTGGGGTTGGGGAGGTGCTCTGTGCCAGGACGGGGGTCTCCCAGCTGCCCAGTTTCCCCTCTGGCCACAGCACAGTGCAGGAACAGACACGATGGTGTCCCGGGCCTTGTTCCCTGCTGATTCTCCCTGAGAAAGGAACTGCTATGTCCCATCCCAATGGGACTCTAGACTCTATCATCTTCTCTTGCTTGTCCACCACCATCTGGGTGAGCTGGCAGCGCCTCACAGTGTCCCTGCTCTGTCCCCAGGCTCTCCGTCTGGTGTGCCCTGAGCTCCTACTCCTCCCACCACAAGAGCCAAGTATCTGCCAGGCAGAAGAAGAGGCACCGCGAGGATATTGAGGTGCGTACAGCATGGAGCAGGGTTTGGTTTGGTTTGGTTGGAGAGGCTCTTCCTTGGGCATTTTGATAGGAATGGTTGGACTCGGTGATCGGGTGGGTCCCTTCCAACCTGGTGATTCTATGATTCTAAGTGCAGGAGGTGACAGTGACAGGGAGTGAGTAGCTGAGACTGGACTCCTGGTGTGGGTTTTCTGAAGACCTTTGACCTTGAAATATGGGGTTTTCCCTTCTTTTTCTCTGGAGAAGGGATTAGAATGAGATGTTTCTTATGAGTTTGGCCCAGGCTGAGATCATAGAATCATAGAATCATAGAACAACCAGGTTGGAAGGGACCCATCGGATCTTCTAGTCCAACCATTCCTATCAAACACTAAACCAAGTCCCTCAAGACCTCATCCACCTGTCCCTTAGACACCTCCAGGGAAGGGGAATCAACCACCTCCCTGGGCAGCCTATTCCAATGCCCAATGACCCTTTCTGTGAAAAACTTCCTCCTAATCTCCAGCCTAAATCTCCCCTGGTGGAGCTTGAGGCCATTCCCTCTTGTCCTGTCCCCTGTCCCTTGGGAGAAGAGCCCAGCTCCCTCCTCTCTACAACCTCCCTTCAGGTAGTTGTAGAGAGTAATGAGGTCTCCTCTCAGCTTCCTCTTCTCCAGGATAAACAGCCCCAGCTCTCTCAGCCACTCCTCATAGGGCCTGTTCTCCAGCCCCTTCACCAGCTTCATTGCTCTTCTCTGGACTTGCTCCAGAGCCTCAACATCCTTCTTGTGCTGAGGGGCCCACAACTGAACACAGTATTCAAGGAGCAGCCTCACCAGTGCTGAGTCCAGAGGGAGAATCACCTCCCTGGACCTGCTGGTCACACCATTTCTGATCCAAGCCAGGATGCCATTGGCCTTCTTGGCCACCTGGGCACACTGCTGCCTCATGGTCAGTCGGCTGTCGACCAACACCCCCAGGTCCCTCTCCTCCTGGCATGAGATCTCTCCTCCAGAGCAGAGATGCTCTGGGTGAACAGAGTTCATGGCCCTCGGCCGTGGGGCTGCACAGAGTCCAGCATGGGGGATCAAGACCCCCTCAGAGAAGGGGCAGGTGGGGCTGAACAACCTCTCTGCTCCCCCAGGACTACATCAGCCTGTTCCCGCTGGACGATGCGCAACCCTCCAAGCTCATGCGCCTGCTGAGCTCCAACGAGGAAGACGCCAACATCCTCTCCAGCCCCAGTAAGTGTGGGCAGGGAGGGTGGCTCCTGGGGAAGGCACCGTCCTGCCTCGCGGCTCCTTTCTGTGTGGAAAACCCGTATTGGCACAAAACCGATTGGCACAACCTTGGCTTCTCTCCCTAAGCCGGCCAGATCGAGACTTGGAATGCTTGAGTGTGTTTTGCTCGGTCACCTTGGAGCTTTCGCACCTAGAAAAGGTTGAGCTCTATTTCTCTGATCAGAACAACTTAGGAAGGGATGAGGTTTCATCTGTGATGTTGCCATAAGGGCCTCGAGGAGGTTTTCTTGGAGCTCCGTCACCCTCCGGCCAAACCCCATGGGACCTGAGAACCGATGTGCTGCAGCAAGAGTGGCAGGAGGTGACGTTCCCCGTGTCTGTGGCTAAATCCAGGAATTCCACTGCTATTAACGAGGCAGCGAGCGGAGCTGATGAGTCCCTCCGGTCACGTCTCTGTGTCCCTGCAGTGCCGTGCCGCCAGTTGCGACAGCCGGGGGGTAGCTGTGCCCCCCAGCCGTGGTGGGGGATGCTGTCACGGCCCCCACATACATTGTCTGGACTCCTGGGCAGTGAGTCAGGCTCTTCCTAGCTCATTGTTTCTCCTGATGCTTTTCTCCTAAATTACTCCTTATGTATTAGTTTCCAACCCATCCATCAACCTGTGGTTTCGGTTGGTTTCATTACTGTCGAAATGTGGGGGTTTCCGTTTATTTCATTATCTTTTTTTAACTTTTGAGGCATTTCCACCTCTTTCCAAGTGACACTCAGGACTTTTTTTTTTTTTTTTTCGGGGGCTCTTTGCTGCAGTGATGTGGAAACGCCGCTTCCTGCGGCGGCCACGTAACTCATGTGATTCCATGAGAAAAGTGTGGGAGGGCTTTCTTTTTCGGGCGAGCATCCTTGGAGTGGCACAAGGTGGGTCCTCCTGGGTTTGGCAGTCGCCGTGGGCTGCGAATCCGCACGAGAACCTTCCTGGGAGTCTGTTGGACCAGAGACGACGCGTTTCTTCTCTCGCGGGAGCAGCCAGATTAATAGCTCGAGTCAGATAAATCCCCTTGGTGCTGGCCTGCTGGACGCGCCTCTGATAGCGCCATGTACCTCGCGAGGGAGATTTGAGCGCTGCTGTGCAGCTGTTGAACATCTGGCTCGCTCCGCCCAGCCGGCTGTGCGGCAGGCAGTGTGCTCAGGATGTGCAACGCGCTCTTCTTCTCCTCTGCCGATGGTGACATCGCGTTACATTTCTCGTGCCCTCGCGGAGCGGCCGGGACGAGTCACCGCTGCAATTCAGACCCAGCAGGGAGCAGCAGGAGGCACACTCACGCTCTCACTCACGCTCTCGCTCACGCTCGCCCCTTGGAGATGCCATTAAAGTTGGTCAGACTCGGAAGGAATCTGACTTGGGCAAGAGCAAAGTGTCACACCCCAAGAGAAGCGGTGGCAGCGAGCGCTGTGCTCCGTCACCCCTGGGGTTTGTGGGGACTGTGATGCTGCTGGGGCTGCCTGCACCCTGGTGAAGAGGGACGGGGACCAGGCAGAGACCCTCTGCCTTCTCCGTGTTTCTGGTGTGTCCGAGCAGCACAGACTATGCTCGTTTGGTGGCAATGAGGCTAAGGACCATGGTCCAAACCTCTCTTGATCATAGAACAACCAGGTTGGAAGAGATCCATCGGATCATCGAGCCCAACCATTCCTATCAAACACTAAACCATGTCCCTCAGGACCTCATCTACCTGTGCCTTAAACACCTCCAGGGAAGGTGACTCAACCACCTCCCTGGGCAGCCTATTCCAATGCCCAATGACCCTCTGTGTGAAAAACCTCCTCCTAATCTCCAACCTAAATCTCCCCTGGTGGAGCTTGAGGCCATTCCCTCTTGTCCTGTCCCCTGTCCCTTGGGAGAAGAGCCCAGCTCCCTCCTCTCCACAACCTCCTTTCAGGTAGTTGTAGAGAGTAATGAGGTCTCCTCTCAGCCTCCTCTTCTCTAGGCTAAACAACCTAGAGTAGCTGAAGACAAAGCCCTCCCTGCCGCCCTGGCTGGGGCTGGCCGGGGTGAGCAAGTAGGTGTGGCTGAGGAGAGGACCAAGAGGCCATCCCAGCCTTCCCCTCAGCCCAGGGAAGTTGTGGATGCCTCCATACTGGAAGTATCCAAGGTTGGATGGGGCCTTGGGTGGCCTGGTCTAGTGGGATGTGTCCCTGCCCATGGCAGGGGTTGGAACTGGAGGGACTTTGAGGTCCCTTCCAACACAAACAATTCTTTGATTCTGACACGTGTTCTCTTCCCCAACAGATCGCTCCATGAGCAGCTCGCTCTCTGCCTCCCAGCTTCATGCCGTCAGCATGAGGGACCCGCTGAAGAGGGTGCTAGGTAATAATCGTAGAGTCATGGAACAGTTTGGGTTGGAAAAGATCTCGAAGCCCATCCAGTCCCACATCCTACCACGAGCAGAGACACCTCCCAATGGATCAGGGGCTCCAAGCCCCATCCAACCTGCCCTTCAACCCCTCCAGGGATGGGGCAGACACCCCTGCTCTGGGCAACCTGTTCCAAGGCCTCCTCACCCTCACAGGAAAACATTTCTCCCGAAGATCTTGTCTCAAATCTCCCCTCTTTCAGCTTAAAATCATTCCCTCTTTCCCTATCTCTGCCCTCCCTCATCAAGAGTCGTTCCCCAGCTTTCCTGGAGTCCCTTTTCAGTTCTGGAAGCTTCTCTGAGGTCTCTCTGGAAGGGAAGCAGCGGTGGGGTTGGATCCAACCATACTCGTGGGGACCTGCTCCCTGCGTGGAAGGCTTGGGCCACCTCCAGCCCCCGTGAGCTAGCCTGGTGGTTGATGTCTCCCCAGCAAACCTCTTCCTACTGATGTCTTCCATCCTGGGGGCCAAGACGGCCGGTACCCACACCCAGTTTGTCCAGTGGTTCATGGAGGAGTGTGTGGACTGCTTGGAACAGGGAAGCCACAACAGCATCCTCCAGTTCATGCCCTTCTCCATGGTGAGTCCCACAGGGACCTCCTCCCTGGTCACAAGGTGCTGTGGGCTGCTGGCCCCGTGACCAGGAGGCGAGTCCAGCTGCCTGGCTCTCGTGTCTCTGGTGCTGCTGTGAGTCAGCTGCGTTTTCTCCTCCCTCCCAACAGGTTTCCGAGCTGGTCAAAGTGTCCACCATGTCCAGTCCCAAAATCGTCCTGGCCATCACGGATCTCACCCTGCCCCTGGGCCGCCGCGTCGCCGCCAAGGCCATTGCTGCGCTGTGAGTGTTGGCAGCTCCTTCTGCCGCGCAGGAGAGGGTGACCGGGCGGCTGCTGGGACATCTCTGAGAACTGGGCTGGGACTGGGATGCCTGGAACAGCCTCTCTGCCACCATGGGCTCGGCCTGGCCCTGCCCAGGGGCTGCTTCTCCCAGTTTGACTGCCTCGCAATGGGCTTTGGGAGACCAAGACAAAGCCCTCTGCCTTTTTTCTAAAATTCATTCCTTTTATAGAACCAGGCTTTGCCTCAGTTCTGCTTGGTTTCCTGGGCCCTCGGGCTCTCCACAGTGAACTCGCTAGTCGGAGGGCGATGGGAGAGAAGTGGCCAAGCCCTATGGTGGGCAAGGGAGGGAAATCGTGCCCGCTCTGTCCCTAACCCTCGTGCCCTGACTTCAGAGAAGCCGTGATGCGTCTCTCCGACCCCAGATGTGCGGCTGGGTGGAGCGGAGATGCTTTCCTGCCGCTCTGTAAGCTGCAAGGGAATTCCTGTTGGAAATTCTTCCACGTGAGCGTGAGTTCACCACACGTCCCCGGCTGTGAACATGGTAACCGAGGCCTCACCAGCTCCGCGCTGGCCTCGTGCTGGGAGAGGCTCCTCCGCGGGGGTGTCCCGGCACCCGGTCAGCTGCTTTAGTGGTGAATCCGCCGCTCATTGTCACAAAAACCCCAACCCTGAGGGGGTGGCAGAGCTGGGGGAGGCTTTGCCTCTGCTCCTTTCATTTATGTTTTCTGCTTGACTCATAAGAAAGGGGGAAGCGGTGCTTGGGGGAACCCAGAGAAGAGCGACAAGACTGGTGAAGGGGCTGGAGAACAGAACTTATGAGGAGCGGCTGAGAGAGCTGGGGGTGTTTAGCCTAGAGAAGAGGAGGCTGAGAGGAGACCTCATTACTCTCTCCAACTACCTGAGTGGAGGTTGTGGAGAGGAGGGAGCTGGGCTCTTCTCCCAAGGGACAGGGGACAGGACAAGAGGGAATGGCCTCAAGTTCCGCCAGGGGAGATTTAGGCTGAAGATTAGGAGGGGGTTTTTCACACAGAGGGTCATTGGGCATTGGAATAGGCTGCCCAGGGAGGTGGTTGAGTCACTTTCCCTGGAGATGTTTAAGGGACGGGTGGATGAGGTCCTAAGGGACATGGTTTAGTGTTTGATTGGAATGGTTGGACTAGAAGATCCGATGGGTCCCTTCCAACCTGGTTGTTCTATGATTCCCCTCATGGTGCCTCGGCTCTGAGCTGGGTCCCGGCTGCATCTCTGGGGCTGGACCTCCTGCCTTGACTCCAGTGAGGTTCACAGCCCCGGTTTTGAGGGCTCCAAAGCAAGCGTCTTGGTTGTGCTGCGGGAGAGGCGGCACAGGAACGTCCTGGAGCGGTTCCACAGCATTTAGGTCAATGCTGGCAAGGAAGAAGACAGCAGGATGGTGATTCAGGGCCCGCCTGACCCCTGCCTGCTCCTGACCATCCTGGGATGATCTCAGCTCTTGGCCGTTCGTGGAATTCACTGGAGGGAGAGACCCTGATACGATGAGCGGAGGAGCTGTGCTGTGCTGCTTCCCCCCAAGGCCTGCATCTTGTGTTGAGGCGGCACCCACGTTCCCGGGCACCTCAGCCCTGCTCCAGTGGCAGCTCCTGCCTGCCCAGGGGCGGCTCTTTACCGTTAGCTCGGAGCAAAGAGCAGCCCTGGGCGCTCTTGGCCTTCCAGGCTCTGTCAATATTTGCCAGCGGCAGCCCCACGCTCCCTGTTGGCGCCCGGCACCTCACCTTCCAGGAAAGGGCTGGAGCAGAAGGGCTTTCCTGTAAGCGCCGATAAGAGAGAAAGGAGCAATGCCTCTAGCCGGTTTGCTCCCCCAGGAGCTGCTGGGCAGGGGCTGTGGCTTCCCCGGGACGCTGGGATGGGGTATGGACGGCAGCGCGGCTCTGGCTTCATCCCTGCCCCTTCCCAGGAGTGGGAAAGGGGGAAAGAAGGCAGGAGGAGGCACCCCAGCACCCACTTGAGCTCCAGGCTCATGCCTACCCCTTCCCAGGACTGGGAAATAGGAGGAAGGGCAGGAACCAGGGACTTCCAGAACCCACTAGAGCTCCAGCTTCATGCCTACCCCTTCCTAGAATAGGGAAATAGGGAGAAGGCAGGAGCAGGGATCTGCTGCACCCACAGGAACTCCAGCTTCATGCCTACCTCTTCCCAGGACTGGGAAATAGGAGGAAGGGTAGGAACCAGGGACTTCCAGCACCCACTGGAGCTCCAGCTTCATGCCTACCCCTTCCCAGGACTGGGAAATAGGAGGAAGGGCAGGAACCAGGGACTTCCAGAACCCACTAGAGCTCCAGCTTCATGCCTACCCCTTCCTAGAATAGGGAAATAGGGAGAAGGCAGGAGCAGGGATCTGCTGCACCCACAGGAACTCCAGCTTCATGCCTACTCCTTTCCAGGACAGGGAAATAGGAGGAAGGGCAGGAATCAGGGTACCCCAGAACTCCCTGGAGCTCCAGCTTCATGCCTATCCCTTCCCAGGACAGTGAAGTAGGAGGAAGGGCAGGAACCAGGGACCTCCAGCACCCACTGGAGCATCAGCTTCATGCCTACCCCTTCCCGGGACTGGGAAATAGGAGGAAGGGCAGGAACAAGGACCTCTAGCACCCACTGGAGCTCCAGCCTCATGCCTACCCCCTTCCTGGGACAGGGAAATAGGAGGAAGGGCAGGAACCAGGAATCTCCAGCACCCACTGGAGCTCCAGCTTCATACCTACCCCCTTCCTGGGACAGTGAAGTAGGAGGAAGGGCAGGAACCAGGGATCTCCAGCACCCACTGGAGCTCCAGCTTCATGCCTACCCCTTCCCGGGACTGGGAAATAGGAGGAAGGGTAGGAACCAGGGACCTCCAGCACCCACTGGAGCATCAGCTTCATGCCTGCCCCTTCCCGGGACTGGGAAATAGGAGGAAGGGCAGGAACAAGGACCTCTAGCACCCACTGGAGCTCCAGCCTCATGCCTACCCCCTTCCTGGGACAGGGAAATAGGAGGAAGGGCAGGAACCAGGGATCTCCAGCACCCACTGGAGCTCCAGCTTCATGCCTACCTCTTCCCGGGACTGGGAAATAGGAGGACGAGCAGGAACAGGGACCTCCACCACCCACGGGAGCTCCAGTCTTTTCTGAGACCAGGCTGAGCACCATGTGGGGACACTGGTGGCAGTCATGGGACACGACCATGGGACCCGGTGTGAGGAAGCGGGGTTGGTGCAAGCCTGGGAGGGCAGGGACAGCCCAGGGTGGCCAAACACCCCCGAGGGTGAGGCTCTGGGTCGGCTGGGAATGGCCACAGGGGCTTGCCAGGTCCCCCAGTTCTGCTGGTTTTGTTGGGCACGTCTATTTGTCCATCCACTTGGGGTTTCTTGCTGATTGAAGTCCCATCCCACGTTGGGGACACTAGGAAGGCTCCTGGGACAGCAGAAAACGAGAGGTGACCAACTTCCCTCAGTGCCACCAGCCCCAAGGTCCGAGGTGAGGCCTCTGCAGAGCCCTTGAGCGCTCATCACACCTCTCCCAGCCCTCTCTGCATGGGATGGAGATGGTTGGTGCTGCCATATTGGCCGATCCGGGTGCGGTGACGGTGCCAGGACGTCTCCCCACGGCCCTGAGGCGGCAACTTGGCACTGCCAGGCTCCGGCGCTTTCTAGGAACCGGCTCTTGCCCAAGCGCCGCTGCCGGATGCAGGAGGAAGCTGCCACCCCCGAGCACTCGTGGCACAAACCATCTCGAGGGCCGGGAATTACCCGTGGGTGGCCCTTGGGGCCACCCACGGGTAATTCCCGGCCCTCGAGATGGTTTGCGCGACGGTGCCAGGACCAGGAGAACCGGAGATGCTGCCAAAGCTCAGCACCACTGAGGGGAAAGGAACCCATTCCCCATGTCCCATCACAACACAGGCAGGAAAGGCAAAAATAGAATTTATTTCCTTTTTTTTTTTTTTTTTATCGCATTTATATACAAAAAAAACCCCCAAAACTGGTCCAGCTGCTCCCCAGGCCGGGGAGATGGGCACGAAATAAATTAAACCGCAATAAATACTCGAGTTCCGCAGGAAAAGTGGGGGAGAACGAAGCCTCAACCTTCCCCAAGATGTTGGAAGCTCCCCTGAGCTCATCCGGAGAGGCCGCCGCATCCCTACGGCTCCTCCTTACCTCATGGCCAATAAATATTAATTAACCTAACGATGCCTAATAGCAATAACAGCCATCAGAGCCGTCCCTGCAGGGGAGAGGCTGCTCTGAAGTAGCTTCATCCGTAGATGAAGATTTTTTTTTTTTTTTTTTGTTTCCGCCCTCGGCCAAGCGGGATGCTCAGGGGTTCCCGTAGCACCCAACGCCAGCCGTGGGGAAACTGAGGCAGCTGCCGGGGCTGAGCCGCGCGGCTCCCGAACCTCGTAGCAGAGATACGCTTCTGTTTAAATATTAAACAAAGGGCTGATGCTGCGCACGGGGCACAGAGCCGTGCACGGTCGTCGCCACCGCAGGGCCGACCCACCCTGCTCTGGGACCACCGGGCGGGGGGGGGAAGCATCCCCGCCGGATAAATATTAAATAGCGATAAATAGTAAAAATAATAATAATAATAAAAAAAACCAAGCTGGGAAGGTCGCTGGGGTTGGGATGTAAATAAATAAGGTGATGCAGAGCCCGGGGAGGGGGGGGGGTTCAGAGGCGGGCGAGGTGCCGCAGGGCCCGATAGGCCGTCTCCAGGAAGCGTTGGAAGTTGGCCAGGATGAAGAAGCCGCCAACTTGGTGTTGGAAACGGGAGGAGAAGGTGGGAAGGGGGCTCCGGTCCTCGCTGGGGAAGGTCACCGTGGCCAGGCCCAGGTCCTCCATCTGCAGAGGGGAGAGGGGTCAGCTCCAGACACATCCTGGAGCTGCTGCGAGCTCCAGGACATGTATCCCATATCCTTGCTGAGCCCTGCTCATTCCCTCAGGGATGCGGAGCCCATATAGAATCATAGAATCATAGTATCATAGAACAACCAGGTTGGAAGAGACCCATCGGATCATCGAGTCCAACCATTCCTATCAAACACTAACCCATGTCCCTCAGCACCTCATCCACCCGTCCCTTAAACACCTCCAGGGAAGGGGAATCAACCCCCTCCCTGGGCAGCCTATTCCAATGCCCAATGACTCTCTGTGTGAAAAACTTCCTCCTAATCTCCAGCCTAAATCTCCCCTGGTGGAGCTTGAGGCCATTCCCTCTTGTCCTGTCCCCTGTCACTTGGGAGAAGAGCCCAGCTCCCTCCTCTCCACAACCTCCTTTCAGGGAGTTGGAGAGAGCAATGAGGTCTCCCCTCAGCCTCCTCTTCTCCAGGCTAAACACCCCCAGCTCTCTCAGCTGCTCCTCTTCTTCTCCAGCCCCTTCCCCAGCTTCGTTGCTCTTCTCTGGACTCGCTCCAGAGCCTCAACATCATTCTTCTATCCCTGCCGTGTCCTCCCCATTCCCTCAGGGATGCAGAGCCCATATCCCTGCTGAGCCTTCCCACGGGACGCAGACCCTGTGCCCTCCCCAGGGATGCAGATCCCATGTCCCTGGTGAGCTCCCCCTTTCCCCTCAGGGACGCAGATCCCATATCTCCGCTGAACCTTCCCAGGAGATGCAGACCCTGTGCCCTCCCCAGGGATGCAGTCCCTGCTGAGCTCTCCCTTTTCCCTCAGGGACGCGGATCCCATTCCCTGCCAAGCCTTCCCAGGGGACGCAACCCCTGCCAGGCTCTCCCCATCCTCCTGTGGATGCAGCCCCTCACATCCCTGCCGAGCCTTCCCCATTCCCTCAGGGATGCAGACCCCCCCCCCCCCCCCCAACCCGCTGCCCCTCACCTGCTGCTGGATGTTGGAGGAGAGGTTGGCAGTGTCCAGCTGCAGGGTCTCCACCAGGCTGGCCTGGGTGGGCAGCAGCTCCAGGACAGTGGCGAGGGAGCTGTGGTAGTTGCGGAGCCCGTAGCGGATCTGGCTGAAGCAGGCCTCCTGCGGGCAGGCACGGCACGGTCAGTGGGGCTCGGAGCGGTCAGTGAGGCTCAGAGCAGAGCTCGGAGTGGTCAGTGAGGCTCAAAGCAGTCAGTGAAGCTCAGCAGGGCTCAGAGTGGTCAGTTTGGCTCAGAGCAGAGCTCGGAGCGGTTGGTTTGGCCTCCGGGCAGAGCTCGGAGTGGTCAGTTTGGCTCAGAGCAGAGCTTGTAGTGGTCAGTTTGGCTCAAAGCAGGGCTTGGAGTGGTCAGTTTGGCTCAAAGCAGTCAGTGAAGCTTGGCGTGGGCAGTTTGGCTCAGGGCAGAGCTCGGAGTGCTCAATTTGGCTCAGAGCAGAGCTTGGAGTGGTCAATTTGGCTCAGAGCAGGGCTCGGAGTGGTCAGTGGGGCTCAGAGAAGCCAGCAGGGACTCGGAGCCAGACTCGGAGCGGTCAGTGGAGCTTGGAGCAGGGCTCGGAGTGGTCAGTGGGGTTCAGAGCAGCCAGCAGGGACTCGGAGCCAAACTCGGAGAGGTCAGTGGAGCTCAGAGCAGGACTCAGAGCGGTCAGTAAAGCTTGGAGTGGTCACGGGGACTCGGAGCAGTCAGTGGGGCTCAGCCTGGCCACTGCCCCGTGCTGGTCACCCCACTGCCCCCCAGGCGAAGCTGTCAGGGCTGAGACGGTTGCGCTCGTGCCACGGGTGAGCCTCTCACACTCACCGGCTGGAAGGAGCGGCTGTGACACTGCTCCAGCGGTGCCTGCGCCAGGCCCAGGTCCTGCCTCACCAGCAGCAGCTCTTCCTCTTTGCACAGCTGGAAGGTGTCACACTGCGGCCAAGGGGACAGGGTCAGGATGGCCGGAGGATCCCTGGGGTGCAGGACCCTCCCCACCCCAACCCTCCCAGGAGGAGGAGGATGAGGAGGAGGATGAGGAGGATGATGATGATGAGGGTGAGGGAGGGGATAGGGTGAACCTAGTGGGATTGGGATAAGAGTAAACCAACCCCAGGGAGGTCCCCGTGTGTCCCCAGACCCTGCAGGTGCCCCAGGACCTGGGGGTCAAGCAGTGCAGTGGGAGGCCAAGGCACAGGGAACACCGCTGCCTCCCGGCCTCGCGGTGCCGATAAGGGGAAGGTCACCTTATCTGTGACCCCACAGCGCCCGTGGCCACCTTCCCCTCCACCCCATTCACGCAGGACTCACCACCACTTGCTGCAGCGCGGCCACGTCCCCCTTAATCTTGCGGGTGAATTCGAGGTTCTTGTGCAGGAAGAGCTGGAAGTCGTGGTCCCCCGAGAGCTCGGCCAGCGGCGCCCCGTCCAGCGCCCACCACGGCGCCCACAGCAGCGCGACCAGCGCCAGCACCAGCAAGTCTGCGGGGACAGCGGCTCAGTGCCCACCCCGAGGGCACCAGGGGCTGAGCTCAGCGAGAAGATGCTCCCCGGGGATGGTGGCACCAGCGCAGGGAAGGGGCAGAGACCCCCCCTGGATGGGGGAGAGCCATCGGGGGATCTCTACATCCCTCAGCGCTGAGGTGGCTACAGGTACAAGCAGGTTTTATGGGCCCTGTGGGTGGAGGTACTCACGGGTGAGGGAGCACATGGTTCCTGGCTCAGTGTCTTCTCCTCTCTGCAAGCCTGGCCTGGTCCAGCCCAGCTCCTCCTGCCCCGGCTCTGCGCGGCCTCATCGATTAGGGCATTTATAGCGGGCTCCGGGGATTCACACTGATGTGGCAACAGTGACGATTGCCTCATTGTCTTAATCACCAACATGCAAATCCTGGGAGCCGGGTGCTCCGGCCGCTGCCCACACCTTCCAGCCCGCGGGGCTTTCCCGGCCGCCGGTGCCCCTCGGAGCGGCGATGGGTGCCCAGGGGAGCCCTGGCACCGGGGGAGATGTTAGGTGCTGGGATGGTGGCTCGGTGACTTATTAACCCACTGGCCGGGCTCCCACCCCACCGGCTGGGCTGGCCAATGCCACAGTGTCACCCGCAGGTCACCGGGCAAGGGGATGGTGGCTTCTCACAGCCAGAGTCCCTCCAGGATTGTCACTATCCCAGCCCCACGTGGGTATCAACCCCATCCCGACACATGTGGGGGCATTGTCCCCACCAGCTCTCCAAGCCCCAGTGGCTGGTGCGATGCTGGGAGGTGACCAAGGGGTCAGACCCCATCCAAGCACCTGCCAGGGACACAGGCCCCCCCCAGTTCAGCACCCCAGGGCCCGATCCTGCCCCAGTGGGTGCTGCAGGGCTGTACCAAGCTCAGCATTGCTGCACCAACATCAGTGTTGCTGTGAGCAGCACCGAGTGCTTGCTGGTGTCGGGGGCCCCAGCACCCCAGCCCGGGGCTGTCCCGCCTGCCCCTTCGGGGAAGCGGCTCCCAGTGCAGCCCCGGCTGCTCCCTGCCCCGCTGACGTAGGAATTTTGGCTCGTGCCGGTTCCCGCAAGTCCTTCCAGGATGATCTGGGCTGCTGCCAGCTGGACTGGATCTGGAGGCACCCGCTGGACACACAGCCAAAGCCAGGCAGGGTGACCCCTGGGGTCCATGTGCCACCTTGGGCCTGGCTCTCGTCGCTGCCTCCTGCACAACACGAGGCTGCTTTGGGGACACAGGGCCGGTGTGGGGACACAAGGTGCTCCCCGAGTGCTGGGAGCTGCCCCCATCTTCAACTGGAAAAAAAAAAGGAACCCACGGCAGCTGCATCCAATCCACGAGCACCACCAGCTGTTAACTCTGAAACCTAACGACGACCTCTCTTCCCAGGTCCTGGCAACACTGGCGTAAAAGGAACTCGGGAGCAGATCCTGTTCATGCGGTTTCCTAGGAGAAATCCCCCCCTGCTTTCCCTTTGTCCTCCCCGGATCCTGGGGGAATCCAGGGCCATTCCGCTGCCCCTCGTGGGCTTAGGCCCAAGCACCCCGGGGCTCACCCCATTTCCTAGAGCAGAGCTGCCTTCTCAGCAGGTCGATGCCTTCATGAATCAGGGTTCGGGGGGACGTGAATCAGCGCCTGGTGGGGCCCAAAGCCCCCTGTCAGCTTTCCAAGGAAGGAAGTGGTGGCTGGACCCGAAACCCTGTGGGTGGTGGGGCCCTGGCAGTGGAGGTGGCCCAGCACCACTTCCCCCGGGGCTGGCACTGCCCAGCTCGGCCCCACCAACTGGCTTTGGTGCCTGCCCTGCTCTGCTTCTGCCTCGTGGTCACCCTTCCTCCCCACAGGGCATGACCCGGACACCCAGCGAGCAGCTCAAGGGTGTCCCTGCATCCCCGGTGACAGATCCAGCAGCCCTGGTGGCACCCTGGATGCTGGGGTGCAGCCCAGGGTCCCCAGAGCAGGGACAGGCTGCACCCATCATCCCTGGGAGACCCCTGAGCAGGGACAAGTTTCACCCATCATCCCTGGGACCCCCCAGAGCAGGGACAGGCCGCGTCCATCATCCCTGGGATCCCCCAGAGCAGGGATGAGCTGCGTCCAGCATCCCTGGGAGCCCCCTGAGCAGGGACAAGTTTCACCCATCATCCCTAGGACACCCCAGAGCAGGGACAGGCTGCGTCCATCACTCCTGGGAGACCCCAGAGCAGGGACAGGCTGCGTCCATCATCCCTGGGAGACCCCAGAGCAGGGACAGGCTGTGGCCATCATCCCTGGGACCCCCCAGAGCAGGGACAGGCTGTGTCCATCATCCCTGGGAGACCCCCAAGCAGGGACAAGCTGCATCCAGCACTATGGGGCAGCCCCATGCTCGACCCTCAGCCCAGCCTGGGTGCAGAGTGGGAGGTTCCCACATTTTTTCCCCTGTAGGATTGAGCAGAGCTGGTCCCAGATCCTGACAGGAACCACTCAAGGTGTCTGCACATCCCCTGGGCCCGTTGCTGGTGGCTGGGGGGGTCCAGCCTGTCCCCCTGAAGCCTTTCCCAGCAGTGCGAGTGTAGCAGGGTTCAGACTCATGCTCCCAGTCCTGCTCTGTGGCTGCAGCCACAGAACAAAGCAGCTTCTGGGAAAGAGGATCCACCCAGGATGGAGCAGATGCTCCCTAGCTCAACTCTGATTCCGAAGCCCCCAGGAACCCATCCCGGAACTGCTGGGATGGCAGAGGTGGCCCCAGCTCTGGGCCCGAGCCCCAGGGAGGGGAGCAGAGAGCAGAAACTCCATCCCCAACCCAGACACCACAAACAGCTAGGAGGAGGGTGGCTAGGCTGGCGGTTTTTTTCAACTTTTATTTTAAAAGTCATAATTGAAGCTTAACAAAGTTTGACCCCATTATTGTCGCGAGAGCCGGGGGCACCCAGAGTGCCTTGCGGAGCTGGGAGGCTCCTGCCCCTCACCTGCCCTGCCCCTGCTTCCCCAGCACCTCCCCATGCACCAGGCTCCTCTGCACCTCTCCCGGGTGCACAGCCACAGCCGAGACCACCGGCACCAGCAAAAGGATGTGGGGTTACGGGGAAAAGGGCTCCCGGGTTGGGGATGAGGGAGCAGGGAAGCCCCGTGTCCTCCTCCCACGTTACGGACATGCAGGCATTTATCAAAGGGAGGCGGACGGTGGGGCCAGGGCCGTGTGGGGCAGCTCCACGCAGACAGCGCCTTCCCCAGGGACAGATAAAAAAATACAGCCAGGCCAGAGGAGGCTCACGGGAAACCATCGTCGTCGTCCTCTGCCATCTCCTTTGCGAACTCCAGGTCCTGCTGCTCACGCTCCCGGCGCTCCTGGAAGGCAGAAAAGGAAGAGGGTGAGGCCAAGAGTCATGTCTTTCTCATGGCTACAACCTTCCCAGGGCTGCAGCACAAGTTGTTTTGTGATAGAATCATATAACAACCAGGTTGGAAGAGACCCACTGGATCATCGAGTCCAACCATTCCCATCAATCACCAACCCATGTCATAGAATCATAGAATCACCAGGTTGGAAGAGACCCACCAGATCATTGAGTCCAACCATTTCTATCAATCACTAACCCATGTCCCTGAGCACCTTGTCCACCCGTCCCTTAAACCCCTCCAGGGAAGGTGACCCACGTGAGATCTCACCTCTGCAGATTCCAAGTCTTTGTTGTAAGATTTAGGTGGAAACCTCATGGCCTAGGAAAAAAAATAAAGAGAGAGGCATAGTGGAGCCAAGCACCATCCCAGCTGTGTCCTGCTGTCCCTACCAACCCGTGGAGTGGCTGCTCTCACCTTAACAGACATGTTGTGGATGTCGAGGCAGAAGGAGATGCGCTGGTGGAACGCGAGCTGGGGCTCCCGCGTGGAGTAGATGTCGATCATCTCCTTGGACTGGACGTAGCCCTTCTCGTGGTTGATGCTGGCCTCGATCACACCGTCCCGAATGGCCTGGGGGCCAGAAGGAAGGCGGTCAGGGCACCCCCAGCCTCTGACCACTGCGGCCGAGGAGGAAAGGGAGGAGCGGGATCGGGACACGGCGCATGGAATCAATCATAGAATCATAGAACAACCAGGTTGGAAGAGACCCATCGGATCTTCTAGTCCAACCATTCCTATCAAACACTAAACCAAGTCCCTCAGGACCTCATCCACCCGTCCCTTAAACACCTCCAGGGAAGGTGACTCAACCACCTCCCTGGGCAGCCTATTCCAATGCCCAATGACCCTCTGTGTGAAAAACTTCCTCCTAATCTCCAGCCTAAATCTCCCCTGGCGGAGCTTGAGGCCATTCCCTCTCGCCCTGTCCTTTGGCAGAAGAGCCCAGCTCCCTCCTCCCCTCCTCTCCACAACCTCCCTTCAGGTAGTTGTAGAGAGTAATGAGGTCTCCTCTCAGCCTCCTCTTCTCCAGGCTAAACACCCCCAGCTCTCTCAGCCACTCCTCATAGGACCTGTTCTCCAGCCCCTTCACCAGCTTTGTTGCTCTTCTCTGGACTTGCTCCAGAGCCTCAACATCCTTCTTGTGCTGAGGGGCCCAGAACTGACCCCAGGATTTGAGGTTTGGTCTCACCAGTGCTGAGTACAGAGGGAGAATTACCTCCCTGGACCTGCTGGTCACACCATTTCTGATCCAAGCCAGGATGCAGAGAGGGGATAGAGACTGGTTCCACAAGACCTAGAGGGATGGGGACGTTGCTACCTTGGCCACGATAAACTCAGCATCCTCCGGGCTGTCCAGCTGCAGCTTCTGGGCGATATCGGCCAGGGAGATGCGAGAATAGGAGAGGCTGATCATCCGGACACCTGCAGGGGAGGACAGAGAGTGGAGCCCCCGGCAGCGGCTGTGCCCATGACCCCAGGTGCCCTCCTGGCTGTGGCTCCCGACCTGTCTTGATGACGTTGTGCCTCAGCCGGATGATCAGGGTGTAGGTGCCATCGGCCTGGAACTTGTCCCCAAACTGATCGAGGACCTGGTTGAACTTGGCCAGGTTCCCGGTCCTGACGGCTGGAAGAGGGGAAGGTGTTAATTGGGATGCGGGAGGCAGGGGTGACCCCAGGCACTGCTGCCCCTCCTTTTGAGAGCTGCCAGGGGAGGGCTGGCACCTGCAGCCAGGTCCCACCAAGAGGAAAGAAATCCTCTCCAGCTCTCCCTCCTGGGTTTTCCTGCTCCCTCAAAGCACAGGACATGGTGCCAGGACAGCAGAGAGGGACGGACCACGGGCAGGAGCAGCCTGTCCTACCCTGGGTCAGCAGGAAATAGGGCATGAGCGAGCGCTTGAGCGAGGGCTGTCGGAACTGGAGCCTGTCCGGGATCTCCCCGAGGAGCAGTTCCACCACGATGAGCAGCTTGTGCACCTTGAGCAGAGAGAGAGAGACAGTGAGTCCCCACTTCCCAGCCCTGCGGGAGCTTCCCTGTGGAGCCAGGAGGCACCAGAGTCAACCAGCATTAGAATCATAGAACAACCAGGTTGGAAGAGACCCATCGGATCATCGAGTCCAACCATTCCTATCAATCACTAACCCATGTCCCTCAGGACCTCATCTACCCGTCCCTTAAACACCTCCAGGGAAGGGGAATCAACCACCTCCCTGGGCAGCCTAGTCCAATGCCCAATGACCCTCTGTGTGAAAAACTTCCTCCTAATCTCCAGCCTACATCTCCCCGGCGGAGCTTGAGGCCATTCCCTCTTGTCCTGTCCCCTGTCCCTTGGGAGAAGAGCCCAGCTCCCTCCTCTCCACAACCTCCTTTCATGTAGTTGTAGAGAGTAATGAGGTCTCCTCTCAGCCTCCTCTTCTCTAGGTTAAACCCCCCCAGCTCTCTCAACCGCTCCTCATAGGGCCTGTTCTCCAGCCCCTTCACCAGCTTCATGGCTCGTTCCCCATCCCCACTCACCGTCTGCTTGAAGCCAACAGCCGTGTGCTGCGGCGCCTTCCGTAGGGCGTTTGTCATCGTCCTCCGTGCCTCCGAGTACTCCAGCTGGATGGCCTTGATGCGCCCTGTGTTTGAAAAGCCACTGAGTGAATCCAATGGGATCCAGCCAGCCAGAGCTTCATAGAATCATAGAACCATAGAATCATAGAACAACCAGGTTGGAAGGGACCCATCGGATCTTCTAGTCCAACCATTCCTATCAAACACTAAACCAAGTCCCTCAAGACCTCATCCACCCGTCCCTTAAACCCCTCCAGGGAAGGGGAATCAACCCCCTCCCTGGGCAGCCTGTTCCAATGCCCAATGACCCTTTCCATGAAAAACTTCCTCCTAATCTCCAGCCTAAATCTCCCCTGGTGGAGCTTGAGGCCATTCCCTCTCATCCTGTCCCCTGTCCCTTGGGAGAAGAGCCCAGCTCCCTCCTCTCTACAACCTCCTTTCAGGTACTTGTAGAGAGCAATGAGGTCTCTTCACATCCTGGGGAAGCAGATCTCCTGATTCTGGAGCTACCAGCGCCAGGTGGGCCCCTCAGCATCTCACCTGTGTAATAGAGGTACCGAGCCCACTCGTTGTTGTTGGCCTGCTCAGGAAACACGGACTTGGAGACGAGCTTTTCCGCCTGGTCGTAAAGGTTGTAGTGGAGATAGTTCCTCAGCAGCAGGTTGAGGAGGGTGGCCTGCCCGTCGGCGTCGTGGCGCAGCGTGGCCGTCCGCAACCGGGCATGGAGGAAGCTGCCGGAAGGAGAGAGAAAGGTCAAGGAGGAAGGAGAGAAAGAGCCAAGCTAAGCGGGATATGTGGGACATGCAGGGAGGATCCAACCTCACCTCCTGACCACGTCGAGTTTGTTCAGGAATTCATAGATGCGGGAGTGGTAGTAATAGCATTTTGCTACCACCAAGTCGAGCGCCCGGCGGTTTTGGGAACTGATCTTCTGCATCAGGTCATCGGAGACTTTCTGAGCCTGCAGGAGGGAAAGACAGGAGGTCGGAGTTGAGGAAGAGTAGTTGCAGAGCTACAGACTGGGAGAAGCCTGGCTGGAAAACTACCAGGAGGAGAGGGACCTGGGGGGGTTGGTTGACAGCGACTGACCATGAGGCAGCAGTGTGCCCAGGTGGCCAAGAAGGCCAATGGCATCCTGGTTTGGATCAGAAATGGTGTGACCAGCAGGGCCAGGGAGCTTATTCTCCCGCTGTACTCAGCACTGGTGAGGCCGCTCCTTGAATCCTGTGTTCAGTTCTGGGCCCCTCAGCACAAGAAGGATGTTGAGGCTCTGGAGTGAGTCCAGAGAAGAGCAACGAAGCTGGGGAAGGGGCTGGAGAACAGGCCCTATGGGGAGCGGCTGAGAGAACTGGGGCTGTTTAGCCTAGAGAAGAGGAGGCTGAGGGGAGACCTCATTACTCTCTACAACTACCTGAAAGGAGGTTGTAGAAAGGAGGGAGCTGGGCTCTTCTCCCAAGGGACAGGACGAGAGGGAATGGCCTCAAGCTCCGCCAGGGGAGATTTAGACTGGAGATTAGGAGGAACTTTTTCATGGAAAGGGTCATTGGGCATTGGAATAGGCTGCCCAGGGAGGTGGTTGATTCTCCTTCCCTGGAGGTGTTTAAGGGACGGGTGGATGAGGTCCTGAGGGACTGGGTTTAATGTTTGATAGGAATGGTTGGACTCGATGATCCGATGGGTCTCTTCCAACCTGGTTGTTCTATGATTCTATGAACCAGGAGGCTGAGCCCAGGGGCTGCCTTCCCTGGAGGGAAGGGGAGAGCATGGGGTGAATACCAGGTCCCTGATGCTGTCCAGGCTCTGCCTGGTGCAGGAGCACTGCAGGAAGGGCTTGGGGAACCTCACCTCGACGTATCGCTTGCTGTTCATCAGGTAGATGACAAGAAGCAGCTGGAGGTAGGTCTCCACCTCTGGCAAGAGAGGGGCTGAGGCCGCCTTCCCCGTCCGGGGGCGAAACTGCAGCTCAGCTTCCGTCTCCATGACCTGGGCAGGGAAAGACTCGCTGGAATTCTGTCCCTCCATCCCACCTCACGCCCTGCTGGCACAGGGAGGCCTGTCCCCAACGTGTCCTGGGGACAGGAGAGCCAGCCGAGGCTGCCAGTACAACGGTCCCACCCCTGCCGAGTGCTGCAGCGACTCATCTCATCCCACACGCGTTCCCAAGAATCCTCAAGCTCTGGTTGTTCCTGGCGCTCTCCCGCCCTGCACAGCGACGCTCTGGAGGCTCGTGAGTGCGGGGAAGGTGGCCCCTCCCCAGCCAGACCCTTCTCCCCGTTCCCTGTTGCTGCCTTTGATAGGAACGGTTGGACTAGAAGATCCGATGGGTCCCTTCCAACCTGGTTGTTATTCTATGATTCTACGATTCTTACCTCCTCCAGGAAGCCGAGGAGGAAATCCCGCACGGCGCTGTTGGAGGTGAAGAAGCCATTGATGGCTTTGTGGAGCACGTTGGAGTTGAGGCGGCGCGAGGTGGAGGGCAGAGCCCTCAAGGCACGCAGGACGTAGCGCGGCTCCTTCCCCGACACGGCCTTCTCCAGCTGCTTCACGTGCTCCTTGATGTCTGCGGGAACACGCGGGGTAAGCTCTCGGCACGCAGCCGCCTGAGGCCTCAGCCAAAAGATGCACCAGAGCGGAGATGGGATCCCTCCGGGTCCATCCGGCTGCTGCTGGGACCCTCTAACCGCTCGTGGGAGCGGGGCCGAGCATCCCCAGTGCCCTAACCCAAGCCTAGAGCCACCCCTGCTCAGAGCAAGGGCTGGAGAAGACCCCTCCAGAGGCCCCTTTCTCCTCCTGTGGGCTCCGTCCGCCCCCTGCAGCCTCCCTGGGGTCCCATTGTGGCATTTTTGACAGGGATGGTTGGACTTGATGATCCGGTGGGTCTCTTCCAACCTGGTGATTCTATGATTCTACAATTCCTGGGGCTCCCCCAGCCTCCGCAGGGACCCTCTGGGGCCTCTCCTACTCCTTCACCCCACAGTGACCCCTTCCTTCCCCTCCTCCAATGCCCTTTCCAGCATTTTTCTCCTTGACAACCCCCCCCACCTTTCTTCCTGCCCCTGCAGACACCCCTTCCTACCTCCTCCTCAATAAGGGTCTCCCCCTGCCTGGGCTCCCTACAGCCCTCCCACTCCTCTCTGCCCCTGGATTCCTCAGGGAGGCGCCCCTAAGCCAGCCCTAATCCCCCAAATCGTTCCCCTCGGCCTGGGACACCGGCCACTTTGCTCCCCTCAGCCCCCCCCAAGCTCCCCGTTCCCCTCAGCTCCCTCCCTCCCAATTCCCCTCAGTTCTCTCCCTCACTCCCCATTCCCCTCAGCTCCTTCCCTCACTCCCAGTTCCTCTCACCTCCTTCCCTCCCTCGTTCCCCTTGGCTCCCTCTCTCCCCATTTCCCTCACCTCCCTCCCTTTCTCCCCATTTCCCTCATCTCCCTCCCTCCTTATTCCTCTCAGCTCCCTCCCTCATCCCCCTCAGCTCCCTCCCTCCCCGTTCCTCTCAGCTCCTCCACACACTCCCCATTCCCCTCACCTCCCTCCCGCTCTGCTCTCCTCGTTCCCCTCATCTCCCTCCCTCCCTCCCCCTTCTCCTCACCTCTCTCCTTCCCTCCTTCATTCCCCTCAGCTCTCTCCCTCACTCCCCTCAGCTCCCTCCCTCCCAGTCCCTCTCAGCACCCTCCCTCCCATCTCCCTCCCTCCCTGTTCCCCTCAGCTCTCTCCCTCTCTCCTCGTTCCCCTCAAGCTCCCTCCCTCCCTCCCTGTTTCCCTCAGCTCCCTCCCTCCCTCCCTGTTCCCCTCAGCTCCCCTGATCTCCCTCCCTCCCCTCATCTCCCCCCCTCACTCCCCTCAGCTCCCCCCAACACTCCCCATTCCCCTCAGCTCCCTCCCCGTTCCCCTCACCTCCCTCCCTTATTCCCCTCAGCTCTCTCCCTCTCTCCCTGTTCCCCTCAGCTCCCTCCCTCACTCCCCCTTCCCCTCAGCTCCCTCCCTCGTTCCCCTCAGCTCCCTCGCTCACTCCCCCTTCCCCTCAGCTCCCTCCCTCACTCCCAGTTCCCCTCAGCTCCCTCCATCCCTCCCCGTTCCTCTCAGCTCCCCCCTAGGCCCCGTCCCCCTCATCTCACCCCCCCCCTCACCCTCCAAGGTGATGGCATCCAGCTCCCGCTGCGGCTGCCGCTCGCCGCCCGTCTCCGCCGCCGTCGCCGTCCCGGCCGCCGCCTCCTCCTGCATCTCCACGTCGGGGGGAGCGGGCGGGGGCCCGTCGGGAGGCGCCTTGGCCTTGTCGCCGCGGCGCCGGGACGCGCCCTCCTGCTTCATGGCCGTGACACTGCAACAACCGCGGGGCGCGCCGGGAGCCAGGCGCGACCAGCCGAAAGCCGGCGCTCGGGCTTGTCGAGCGCCGAGTGTCGGCCCCGATCGGCTCCTCCCGCTGAGCCCCGCTCGGGCGCTTCCGTCGCGCGCTCGGGGCCTTCCGTCTGACGATCGGGTGTTTCCGCCTGCCGTTCGGGTATGTCCGTCACACGCTCGGGCGTTTCCGGCTATCGCTCGGCTCTTCGCGCCGTCCTCGCGGCGCATGCGCAGGCGGGTCCAGCTCTGCCGCGCGGAGGCTTAAATGCGAGGCTTTTGCCCTGGGGAGAGGCTCCAGTTCTGAAACCTGCAGCTGGATCTATAGGCTGGAGGGCAGGGAGGATCTGCAGAGGGACCTGGAGGAGCTGGATCTGTAGGCTGGAGGGCAGGGAGGATCTGCAGAGGGACTTGGAGGAGCTGGCTCCATGGATAGATGGCAGGGAGAATCTGCAGAGAGACTTGGAGGAGCTTTATCTATAGGCTGGAGGGCAGGGAGGGTCTGCAGAGGCACTTGAAGGAGCTGGATCTATAGGCTGGAGGGCAGGGAGGGTCTGCAGAGGGACCTGGAGGAGCTGTATCTATAGGCTGGAGGGCAGGGAGAGTCTGCAGAGAGACCTGGAGGAGCTGGATCTGTAGGCTGGAGGGCAGGGAGGATCTGCAGAGGGACCTGGAGGAGCTGGCTCCATGGATGGAGGGCAGGGAGGGTCTGCAGAGGGACTTGGAGGAGCTTTATCTATAGGCTGGAGGGCAGGGAGGGTCTGCAGAGGCACTTGAAGGAGCTGGATCTATAGGCTGGAGGGCAGGGAGGGTCTGCAGAGAGACCTGGAGGAGCTGGATCCATGGATGGAAGGCAGGGAGGTGTCCCTGCCCATGACTTTAAGGTTCCTTCCAACCCAAACTGTTCCGTGGTTCTCCGATACTGTGATTCCTTCCTTGCTGCTGGGGTGTGGAGCCCTGTGGGGCTGCTTTACCTGCTCTGCATCATTAAACCGCTCAGATCCCTCAGCTTTCTTACCCGTAGCAGGTTATAGAATCACACACGAATCAAAGAAGGGGCCGGGATAAGCGATTTATTGCTGTTTTATTCCCTTATTCCTTACTGATCACACCAACACTCACATCATAGAATCATAGAATCACCAGGTTGGAAGAGACCCACCAGATCATCGAGTCCAACCATTCCTATCAAACACTAACCCATGTCCCTCAGCGCCTCATCCACCGACACCTTAAACACCTCCAGGGAAAGTGACTCAAGCCCCTCCCTGGGCAGCCTCTGACACTGCCCAATGACCCTTTCCATGAAAACCTTCCTCCTAATGTCCCCAAATGTTTTGAGGAAACCAGGATCGCTTAGAGAGCAACCAACAGGCTTGTGCTTGTTTGGGCTGGTGGGTTTTTTTTTCTGTTGCCATTCTGCAAATGGCAAAAGAAAAATCGATGTTGGTATCTGGTTCTGGCTTCCCTGAGGAGTTTTCTCGCCTTGAACCTGCTTTTCCCTTCATTTCAAAGCAGCACTGAGCAGTAATACGGAGCAGGGATGGAATTTGGAGAGAGAAAGCGGCTTGCAGAGACTTCCAAATCCATCCTCAAGAAATTTCATGCTGGATGAAAGAACAGGGATGACTTAATCTGAGTTACTGAGGACGTTGAGGATATAGAGGGCTGCATACAGAGCTGCCAGGGACAAGAAGGCTTCTTCTGCACAAGCGGCGAATCCGTCTTCCTGCAGTTTCACTCCACTCATCTCCACCATGGTCACGGTGAGTTTTTCTTCTTTCTCTCGTGCGAAGTTGAGCAGCCTGGCATCCACACGGAAAGGCCGCGTCTTGTGATCGATCTCGTGCACCAGGATGCTTTCAACCTGTGCAGCAGCAACAACAACAACAAAAGGTAAAAAAAAAATCAGTGTTTTAGTGCTCTCTGTCTGTGGAAGTTGTTAAGAGGGAATGGCCTCAAGCTCCGCCAGGGGAGATTTAGGCTGGAGATTAGGAGGAAGTTTTTCACACAGAGGGTCATTGGGCATTGGAATAGGCTGCCCAGGGAGGTGGTTGATTCCCCTTCCCTGAAGGTGTTTAAGGGACGGGTGGATGAGGTCTTGAAGAACTTGGTTTAGTGTTTGATAGGAATGGTTGGACTAGAAGATCCGATGGGTCCCTTCTAACCTGGTTGTTCTGTGATTCTGTGAAGTAAATGAGCTCTTTGACTCATAGGATCACGGAATCGTAGAATCACAAGGTTGGAAGAGACCCACCAGATCATCGAGTCCAACCATTCCCATAAAAAATTCCTATCATGAAGTGCTTCACCATCTTACAGGTGCACTGGATAATCCATATTATATACACGAAATCATGGATGGTTTGGCTTGGAAGGGACTTTAATTCCAATCCCAACCCCCTGAAAGACTGTTGTGCACATGTATCCAGTTTCCTATGAATTAGTTATGTCCAAGAAATTAAAACTCTAGTTCGTGTTTTTTTTTTTTTTTTTTTTTTTTGTTCTTTTAAATCTGGAGCTAAAGAAGCCAGAAAACTGGCCCACATTTCAAGAAAAAAATGCAGTTAACTGTCTCCAGTTTAGTTTGTTATCAGTAAAACAGGTGTCAGGAGTCCTAGCTCCTCGTGTCTTCGTGTGGTTTCTCTCAAAGTGAGTGTTGTGAGTGTTTCAAGCTTGAAACAATTGTTCCTTCCCTCCTTCCTGATGTTCCTTCACGCTGCGATTCCACCCCTAATGTCATTATCGCTCATGTGCTGCTTCACCTCAAAGAACAACCCCCCAACCCCTTCATCTGGAGCCAAAAGTGATGTATGTTTTCTCACCAGCTTCAGCTGTCGGGACATGATCCCTTCTTCCAAGGACTCCAGCAGCAGCAGCAGCTGATCCTCTTGCAGTTCTGTAGAATTAAAACAAGTTTGGGGGAAAAAAAAAAAAAAAAAATCAAAACCTCTTTGGATGTTTTAAAGGGAATTATTAGAGCCTTTCTCCCAGGAAGAGGTGATGGGAGAGGGGAGATCCACGCAGCCTTGAGAAAGGAACCCTGGAATTTGCACTGCTCTTTCCGCACGGCTGAATTCGGGTTTCAAGCCCTCTCGCCAAGAATCCCTCGTGCTCTCTTCCAGGTTTGAGCCAGGAGCTCGGTGCCAGGTTCCCAGGAAGCGCTGCTCAAGCAGCAGGTTGGCCTCAAGCTCCACCAGGGGAGGGTCAGACTGGACATCAGGAGGAAGTTTTTCCCAGAAAAGGTCATTGGTCACTGGCAGAGGCTGCCCAGGGAGGGGGTTGATTCACCTTCCCTGGAGGGGTTTAAGGGACAGGCTGGACGAGGTGCTGAGGGACATGGGTTAGTGATTGATGGGAATGGTTGGACTCGCTGATCCAGTGGGTCTTTTCCAACCTGATTGTTCTATGATTCTCCACAACTCCGACTGCAGGCAGCTCCATGCTCCTGGCATAAACCACTGCCATTCCCACCACTGAGGAAATTTTTCCCCCCAAACCCTGTAGGTTTTATGTGTTCTGTTAGTTTTGTCATAGAATCATAGAACAACCAGGTTGGAAGAGACCCATCGGATCATCGAGTCCAACCATTCCTATCAAACACTAAACCATGTCCCTCAGGACCTCATCTACCTGTGCCTTAAACACCTCCAGGGAAGGTGAATCAACCACCTCCCTGGGCAGCCTAACCCAATGCCCAGTGACCCTTTCCGTGAAAAACCTCCTCCTAATCTCTAGCCTATATCTCCCCTGGTGGAGCTTGAGGCCATTCCCTCTTGTCCTGTCCCCTGTCCCTTGGGAGAAGAGCCCAACTCCCTCCTCTCCACAACCTCCTTTCAGGTAGTTGTAGAGAGCAATGAGGTCTCCTCTCAGCCTCCTCTTCTCCAGGATAAACACCCCCAGCTCTCTCAGCCACTCCTCATAGGTTCTGTTCTCCAGCCCCTTCCCCAGCTTTGTGGCTCTTCTCTGGACTCGCTCCAGAGCCTCAACATCCTTCTTGTGCTGAGGGGCCCACAACTGAACACAGTTGTCAGCACAATTACTCTTAACGTGTCCCAGTGCCACTGGATTTCCCTATTAAAACAGCCTCACCGTCCAAAGCCTCCAGAGCGTAGGTGACTGCTCCTGCCAGCTGGAGGAGAACATGCTGTGGAGAGTTCTCTAAGCTGCTCAACAGGTCTTTTAAGTCCGAGCTTTCTGTTTTCAGCTCACAGCTGCTGGTTTCGCAAAGAATTGCTTCCATCTAGGGGGGATAAGAAATGCCAGGATTTAAGAGAGGAGGTGGCTGGGAGTTTCCTGCAGCACATGAACAGTCCCACAGTCTGTCTCTCCCCTACCTAAGCTATTTATGAGGCTGGAATTGAGCTTTTAGTGTTCACGCTTGCTCTGGTTAAAGAGAAGATGTGAAATTTAAATGGTTTGACACCTTCAGGTGACTCTGCTGGGCTATATCTGAGTCATATTTCATTTTCACTGTATTCAGGACATCCCTTCGGGTACCGAGAGGAAAACTGGGATGTGGCTCTGGATCAGGGGAGGGCAGCGATAGGATGAGGGGGAATGGTTTTAAGCTCAAAGAAAGGAGATTGAGGCAAGATCTTGGGAAGAAATGTTTTGCTGTGAGGGTGAGGAGGCCCTGGAACAGGTTACCCAGAGCAGGGGTGGCTGCCCCATCCCTGGAGGGGTTCAAGGGCAGGTTGGATGGGGCTTGGAGCCCCTGATCCAGTGGGAGGTGTCCCTGCTCAGGGCAGGGGTGGCACTGGATGGGTTTTGAGCTCTCTTCTGCCCCAAACCATCCCATGGTTCTACGATATTTCAGCCCTTGAGGCTGTCCTGAGCACCAGACAGATTGTGCTGACTGAAGGATTTGGGGGTTGGTAGTTATGGCACCGGGGGGGACGGTGTGGGGGGGGCAAGAGATGTCATCGTGACTGTGTTTATAAATCCCGGTAGTAAGAAGAGCTTTGCTTACTTTCAGGTTCAGCTCTTCAAACAGGTTCCTGTCCCTCATCGCGGCTTTGATGGCTTTTAAGAACACAGGCAGCAGCTTGGATGACAAACTGGAGAGAATTCCACAATTGGCTTTAACCTCTTTCTGCACCTCTTCTAATTTCCCTTGGAAGGAACCTGAAAACCAGAGAGTCCTGATATCACTTCCAAACCGGGAAGAAGCTCACAAAGAAGCCCCCAAGAAGCTCACTAGCAGCCCTGAATTTAGGGGTTTAGAGTTGTGGGTGGTTGTGGTGTTGCAGGGACTTTGCTTCTGGTGGGTTCTGTGCCTCCTCACATAATGGCCTGAAGCTCCACCAGGGGAGATTTAGGCTGGAGATTAGGAGGAAGTTTTTCACAGAAAGGGTCACTGGGCATTGGAATAGGCTGCCCAGGGAGGGGGTTGATTCCCCTTCCCTGGAGGTGTTTAAGGGATGGGTGGATGAGGTCTTGAGGGACTTGGCTTAGTGTTTGATAGGAATGGTTGGACTAGAAGATCCGATGGGTCCCTTCCAACCTGGTTGTTCTACGATTCTGTGATTCTATGATCCTGGGGGATTCCTTCTTCCCAGAGCAGCTAAAAGCATTGCGAGTGGGAGCAGTGAAAGACATCACTTACCATCAGATGCCAATTTGAAGTCCATACCTGCAACAGAATGAGAATTAGAAAAACGCTTACAACCGGATAATGAGCTGAACATGACTGACCATGAGCCAGCAGTGTGCCCAGGTGGCCAAGATGTCAGTGGCATCTTGGCTTGGATCAGAAACGGTGTGACCAGCAGGGCCAGGGAGGTTATTCTCCCTCTGGACTCAGCACTGGGGAGACTGCCTCTCAAATCCTTTGTTCAGTTGTGGGCCCCTCAGCACAAGAAGGATGTTGAGGCTCTGGAGCGAGTCCAGAGAAGAGCAACGAAGCTGGGGAAGGGGCTGGAGAAGAAGAGGAGTGTCTGAGAGAGCTGGGGGTGTTTATTCTGGAGAAGAAGAGGCTGAGGGGAGACCTCATTGCTCTTCAAGCTCCACTAGGGGAGATTCAGGCTGGACATAAGGAAAAGAAATTTTCACAGAAAGGGTCATTGGGCACTGGCAGAGGCTGCCCAGGGAGGTGGTTGAGTCCATTCCCTCTGCCATTCCTTCTCGTCTTGTTCCCTGTCCCTTGGGAGAGGAGCCCAGCTCCCTCCTCTCCACAACCTCCTTTCAGGTAGTTCACGTCCTTGCAAATGAGCTAAGGGTGACCGTGAGGCTGAGTGATACTTCAGAATTTTTTTTTTTTTCCTCTTTTGTGTTGTCTCCTGGATGGAGGAATTAGTTGTTTCTGGAAGTGACTTACCCCACAAATCGCCCTCTATGGAGAGCCTCGTTGCCTCGAAGGCCAGGGTGCAGCCCTTGGGAATGGTTAAGCTTCGTTTCTTCTCTCTGCTGCCCTGTTTGAGGGAAAAAAACCAACCAAACAAACCTGTTATGGGGCCTGGATGGTGTGGAGGTGATGGGAAAGGACTGACTTTTCCATGACTTTTCCCTCTTTCTCAAGAGGAACCGAACCTTTGCGGAAAATTTGGCATAAAATTGGGCCACGAGGTTGCCCGTTTTCTCCGTGGATGTCTCGTAGTGAGTCTCCTCCACGGTTTCAAGGCTCATATGAACCACGTATAAGTCTTGCCCGCCTTGAATAAGCTGTTGAATGAAGGAGTGATTCCTGTTGATTTTTCTGAAAGAGAAAAGGGAGGTGTTATCCTGGCTGCTCTCCAGAGGGAGAAAAGTCTGTGGGAGCCAGAACCCTGACGCTTGTGTCCTTGTGTTGTGAGGATGGATATGGTTTAGGGATTGTTGGGAATGGTTGGACTTGATGATCCGGTGGGTCTCTTCCGACCTGGTGATTCTATGAGTCTATGGATGGAAATAGCCCAACGGCAGGGACTTCAGGAGGGTAAAGGGGGCAGAAAATGTGCTGAAATGCTCGCTGGTCTCTGTGAATTCCCCTGCCGAGTGTGAGGGGCAGCCTGGCAGCACACACTGGGTGATCTGTCCTGATCTGCAGGCTCCTCTCCAGGTACAAATGTGAGGCAGGGTGACTTGGCTCCACACTGAGGTGTTTCCGTGTGTAAGATTACATTTTGCATTGCAAAACCTTGTAAGGAGTCTTTACAGCTTTACAGTCTCTCTTTCCTGCCCTCTAGAAGTGTGAGTGGTTAGGGAGGATGTGTGGGTCTTAGTCTTGGGGTTTGGCTGTTGAAAACCCAGTAGAATCGTAGAATCAGAGAACAACCAGGTTGGAAGAGACCCAGCGGATCATTGAGTCCAACCATTCCCATCAATCACTAACCCATGTCCCTCGGCACCTTGTCCACCCGTCCCTTAAACCCCTCCAGGGAAGGGGAATCAACCACCTCCCTGGGCAGCCTCTGACACTGCCCAATCACCCTTTCCATGAAAAATTTTCTCCTAATGTCAAGCCTGAACCTCCCCTGGTGGAGCTTGAGGCCATTCCCTCTTGTCCTGTCCCCTGTCCCTTGGGAGAAGAGCCCAGCTCCCTCCTCTTCACAACCTCCTCTCAGGGAGCTGGAGAGAGCAATGAGGTCTCCTCTCAGCCTCCTCTTCTCCAGGCTAAACACCCCCAGCTCTCTCAGACGCTCCTCTTCTTCTCCAGCCCCTTCCCCAGCTTTGTGGCTCTTCTCTGGACTCACTCCAGAGCCTCAACATCCTTCTTGTGCTGAGGGGCCCACAACTGACCCCAGGATTCGAGGTTTGGTCTCCCGAGTGCTGAGTCCAGAGGGAGAAGAACCTCCCTGGCCCTGCTGGCCACACCATGTCTGATCCAAGCCAAGATGTCATTGGCCTTCTTGGCCACCTGGGCACACTGCTGCCTCATGGTCAGTCGCTGTCGACCAGCACCCCCAGGTCCCTCTCCTCCTGGCAGTTTTCCAGCCAGACTTCTCCTGGTCTGTATTGTGTGACTTAGCATGGAGTAGAGGAGGGTGACAGAGGACGTATTCTCCCTTTGTGTCTGTCTTACCTTGCTAATCTCAGTTCCTCAAGTTTTTGTGAATTTATCTCCTTCTTCTCCACCGTAACAGACAACGCTTTGGAACTGGTGGCAGCTATTGTCACCTTTTCGCTTGTAGAGTAGATGGGAATGCTTAGACTCCCATCAACTCTGTCAGTCGAGCTCTGCTTTATTGTAAATTGGCTGAGTGCTTGATCATGGTCATTGGGAGAGAGGGACACTGAAATCAGAGAATCACAGGATCATTGAATCATGGAACGGTTTGGGTTGGAAGGGACCTCAAAGCCCACCCAGTCCCACCCCTATGGGCAGGGACACCTCCCACTGGATCAGGGGCTCCAAGCCCCATCCAACCTGCCCTTGAACCCCTCCAGGGATGGGGCAGCCACCCCTGCTCTGAGCAACCTGTTCGAGGACCTCCCCACCCTCACGGGAGAATATTTCTTCCTAAGATCTCATCTCCATCTCCCCTCTTTCAGCTTCAAACTGTTACCCTCATCCTACGCTGCCCTCCTGGATCCAGAGCCCTTCCCCAGCTTTCCTGGAGCCCCTTTCAGCGCTGGAAGCTGCTCTAAGGTCTCTCAGGAGCCTTCTCCAGGCTCAACAACCCCAACTCTCCCACCCGTCCTTGCCCAGGAGGTGCTCCAACCCTCACATCATCTCCACGGCCTCCTCTGGCCTCATTCCAACACTTTCATGGCATAAATAATTTGGCTTTTTCGCTTAAGCACGACGACACCGTCTCAATATTACAAGTGTTGCGCACACCAGAAAGGTGAAACGTGGGAGAGTTGAGGCACAAATTATCCAAGTGTGTTGCCTATGGAAATCATAGAATCATAGAACAATTGGTTGGAAGGGACCCATCGGATCTTCTAGTCCAACCATTCCTATCAAACACTAAACCATGTCCCTCAAGACCTCATCCACCTGTGCCTTAAACACCTCCAGGGAAGGGGAATCAACCACCTCCCTGGGCAGCCTATTCCAATGCCCAATCACCCTTTCTGGGAAAAACTTCCTCCTAATCTCCAGCCTAAATCTCCCCTGGTGGAGCTTGAGGCCATTCCCTCTTGTCCTGTCCCCTGCCCCTTGGGAGAAGAGCCCAGCTCCCTCCTCTCCACAACCTCCTTTCAGGTAGTTGGAGAGAGCAATGAAGTCTCCTCTCAGCCTCCTCTTCTCCAGGATAAACACCCCCAGCTCTCTCAGCCTCTCCTCATAAGGTCTGTCCTCCAGCCCCTTCACCGGCCTCGTCGCTCTTCTCTGGACTCGCTCCAGAGCCTCCACATCCTTAATTATTAATGATTATCGCAGGCTTTACCTGTGCTTCTGTCGTTGCCATCACGAAGCAGCACGTCATCGAGTTTGAACCTTGTTTTTCTGTAGCTTGGAGACGGGCGGAATGCAGTTTTGTTTTTTCTTACCACCAGACAGAGGGGTTTGAAATGTTCATGTTCTAAAACGCTCTGAACTGGGACCACGTGATTGTTGCCGTCCAGCTTGCTTAAAACCTCGCGGGCGAATGTTTTAAACATGCTGCTGCAGTCGGATAAATCCTTGGAGCGAAATGAAGTGTGCTGGTGGTGCCTTAGGAAGAGAGGAAAGGGGAAGAGTCATAGAATCATAGAATCACCAGGTTGGAAGAGACCCACCAGATCATCGAGTCCAACCGTTCCCACCAAGCCCTAAACCAGTAAGCAAAATGACTTGAAATAGAATCATGGAATCACAGATTGGTTTGGAAGGGACCTCAAAGCCCATCCCGTTCCAACCCCTGGACATCTCCCACTGGATCAGGGGCTCCAAGCCCCATCCAACCCAAGGATGTTGAGGCTCTGGAGCGAGTCCAGAGAAGAGCGATGAGGCTGGTGAAGGGGCTGGAGAACAGGCCTTATGAGGAGCGGCTGAGAGAGCTGGGGGTGTTTATCCTGGAGAAGAGGAGGCTGAGAGGAGACCTCATTACTCTCTACAACTCCCTGAAAGGAGGTTGTGGAGAGGAGGGAGCTGGGCTCTTCTCCCAAGGGACAGGGGACAGGACAAGAGGGAATGGCCTCAAGCTCCACCAGAGGAGGCTCAGGCTGGACATTAGGAGGAAGTTTTTTACACAAAGGGACATTGGACAGTGTCAGAGGCTGCCCAGGGAGGTGGTTGATTCCCCTTCCCTGGAGGTGTTTAAGGGATGGGTAGATGAGGTCCTTAGGGACATGCTTTAGTGTTTGATAGGAATGGTTGGACTCAATGATCTGGTGGGTCTCTTCCAACCTGGTGATTCTATGATTCTGTGATTCTAACCTGGCCTTGAACCCCTCCAGGGATGGGGCAGCCACCACTTCCCTCAGCAACCTGTTGTAAACAAGATAGACATTCCTTAATTAAAACCTTTTTAAAAGAGGTGCCTTGCTGGGGAGGCTTGTTCAGCCTCATCCCCCTGTGCTGATGAATTCCCTGTTATCTTGCAAGCTGAGGATGCAGTTGCAGCTCCTGAGGGTGCTGGTCTTGCAGCTCTGGAGTCCGTCACCGCTCTTTGGATTAAGGATTTTTGGTGCATGTCCCACCACATTTTAATTTCTGACCTCAGCATTTGCCCCTTAGCCTTGGGCCTATCATAAAATCACCAGGTTGAAAAAGACCTCAGAGATCATCAAGTCCAACCATCAGGGCCCTGAGTGCTTTAAATTTTAGTCAGTGCTTTGCCCCGATGGAAGCTTAAAAGGAAAAAAAAGCTTGAACGATTTCTTAGAATCACAGAATCACAAGGTTGGAAGAGACCCACCGGATCATCCAGTCCAACCATTCTCGCTGCATTTTACTGCTCAGCGTTTCCCCACAGGTCTTGTTGGCCACAGACGGGAGGGGGTTTTAGCGTTATTTCGAAACAAGAGTGTTAGAAAAATGGGTGCAAGGAAGTGAAAATGCTGAGAGGTGAACACTGGGCTGGGGGTGGGGAGAGTAGGAGAGCTTCTTCTGTGGCAAATTCGCTAAGAATGGTTGGACTCGATGATACGGTGGGTCTCTTCCAAGCCCTGGTGATTCGATGATTCTATGGAATCTCCCCAAAAATGTGAAACACCCATCCCATCCCATCCCATCCCATCCCATCCCATCCCATCCCATCCCATCCCCCTGGGTTTGTGCTGCTGCTCTGCCTGTGACCCCACGAGGAAGAGCTGAGTCTGGAAGAGGCCAAGGTTAAAAAAAAAATATTGCTCATGTCCTGCTGCAGCTCGGTTTTGCTGCAGTTTCTGTTTTGCTTTTTGCTTTAGCTGCGGCCTGGAAGGTGTGAGGGAGAAGAGAATCGGTTTTACTGCAATTTCTGTTTTGCTTTTTGCTTTAGCTGTGGCCTGGAAGTTGTGAGGGAGAAGAGAATCGGTTTTACTGCAATTTCTGTTTTGCTTTTTGCTTTAGCTGTGGCCTGGAAGGTGTGAGAGAGAAGAGAATCGGTTTTACTGCAATTTCTGGTTTGCTTTTTTGCTTTAGCTGCGGCCTGGAAGGTGTGAGAGAGAAGAGAATCAGTTTTACTGCAATTTCTGGTTTGCTTTTTGCTTTAGCTGCGGCCTGGAAGGTGTGAGGGAGAAGAGAATCGGTTTTACTGCAATTTCTGTTTTGCTTTTTGCTTTAGCTGTGGCCTGGAAGTTGTGAGGGAGAAGAGAATCCGTTTTACTGCAGTTTCTGTTTTGCTTTTTGCTTTAGCTGTGGCCTGGAAGTTGTGAGGGAGAAGAGAATCCGTTTTACTGCAATTTCTGGTTTGCTTTTTTGCTTTAGCTGCGGCCTGGAAGTTGTGAGGGAGAAGAGAATCCGTTTTACTGCAATTTCTGGTTTGCTTTTTTGCTTTAGCTGCTGCCTGGAAGTTGTGAGCAAGAAGAGAATCACAGAATCACAGAATCACAGAATCACCAGGTTGGAAGAGCTTTCATCTACAAGTGAACAACCTTCCCAAACTTACCGAGAAGAGAAACGTGCAGCTCTTCCTCTCTTCTGCGACCTGTGTTGTCCTCTGGTGGTGTTAGAGAAACTTCTCTTCTGTTGTTAAAGTCCAGTAAGAGCAGATGGAGGGCTCTTCCCTCTCCCTGATGTCCCTCAAGGGCCTGAAAACAAGAGACTCGCTCAGTCTGAACCTTCCAGAAGGGATGGAGCGTCCCGTGAGATGGAGCCGTGGAGCGAAAGGCTCTTGTGTGCGTAATGTGGGATCATTTCAGCAACGCCCACGGGATTTATTCTCTTGCGAGACTTCAGAAAGAGGTAAAAATCCTTAAAAAGAACACTTCACAGACAAGTTTTCTGATAGGAATGGTTGGACTCAATGATCTGATGGTTCTCTTCCAACCTGGTTGTTCTATGATTCTACGATTCTAAGTTGCTTCACAGTTTGCCCCAACCCTCTTCTTTACCGATAACTCTTAGAAATGTATTTACCTGCTTGTGGGGTGGTCGGCTTCTCTGTCACCAGCCCGTGTGCGGAGCCGCCTGCTGTGGTTCTGAAGTGCTAGGAACTCAAATGTGCAGCTGACTTGGGGAACTGCTCTCTCCCCGCCCTTCCGTTCACAGATCCGGAAACATCTGCTAAATTAGGGCCTGGGAAAACCCATTGTTTGCAGTGTTCCTTCTCCTAAAAGTTTCAGTCAACCTGGATCAACCTCTCATGGTCTCTTAATGTGACTGTGGATAACTTCGGCTTGTTCCTGTTTTGTTCCTGTAAGATTAGTTTCATTTCTAGCACAGTTCTGGGTTTGATTCTTCCTTCTGCTCGGCTTGGGTGAGGAACACTGTGCCCTCGTGGTCCAGAATCATAGAATCATAGAATCACCAGGTTGGAAGAGACCCATTGGATCATCGAGTCCAACCATTCCCATCAATCACTAACCCATGTCCCTCAGCACCTCGTCCACCCGTCCCTTAAACTCCTCCGGGGAAGGTGAATCAACCCCCTCCCTGGGCAGCCTATTCCAATGCCCAATGACCCTTTCCATGAAAAATTTTCTCCTAATGTCCAGCCTGAACCTCCCCTGGTGGAGCTTGAGGCCATTCCCTCTTGTCCTGTCCCCTGTCCCTTGGGAGAAGAGCCCAGCTCCCTCCTCTCCACAACCTCCTCTCAGGGAGTTGCAGAGAGCAACGAGGTCTCCCCTCAGCCTCCTCTTCTCCAGCCTAAACACCCCCAGCTCTCTCAACTGCTTTTCTTCTTCTCCAGCCCCTTCCCCAGCTTCGTTGCTCTTCTCTGGACTCGCTCCAGAGCCTCAACATCCTTCTTGTGCTCAGGGGCCCAGAACTGAACACAGGATTTGAGGTTTGGTCTCCCCAGTGCGGAGTCCAGAGGGAGAAGAACCTCCCTGGCCCTGCTGGTCACACCGTGTCTGATCCAAGCCAAGATGCCTTTGGCCTTCTTGGCCATTTGGGCCACTCCTGGCTCAGGTTCAGTCGCTGTCAACCAACACCCCCAGATTCAAGTGAACCAGATCTGTTCAGCCTGGAGCCTCAATGGTGCTGAGGGATCCGCACCGTGGGCTGCAGTGGGTTGCTTGGTGGGCTCGGAATTGCCATCTAGTATCATTTATCAGGCTTGTTTAAAAGCCAAAAATCCCCAAACCCTCTCTGTGTGAAAATTCATGGAAGGCCAGGCCAGTTTTTACAGGAATACTTACTTTATTAGTTTCTCTTAGAATACTGTACAAAGGAGTAATAAAAATATTCACACTTCTTTTAGTTTAGAAAGTTCTCTACGTGGGACGTGGGTTATCCACAGCAAAAAGGGCTACTGGAGGAAAAAAAAAACAAAACAAAACCAAAAACAAAACAACCTAAAACTTTGTACAATGTCAGAATGTTCCGTTAAAAACCCCAACTAATAACTCAGTTCACAAAGTGACCCCAGGAGTTAGCTAAACACAACCACTCGCATGCTTGAAAGGTATTAGAGGCAATGAGACAGCAACCTAAGTCACAACAGGAAATATTTAATGCGTTAACGATGCAGAAGGAAGAAAGAGCTGCTGTCCTATTAAAAAAAACAACCCAAAATTGAAACGATTAAAAAAAAAGGTATTTTCCTTTCCTTATTTTTACTTTTAAATGCCTTTTCCAGCAGCGAGTTGGGCTGTGCTGTCCCCTTAGCTGCGTTAAATGAATCTGAAGAGAGGATCCTTAATTCAGAAGCATCAGGGCTGTTGGTGCTTGATTTTCCGGCTCAGCACAGCGGCTGCTTCGCTCCATGAGTACGAACAGAGTCTTGATAGAGGCTTTGCCTGGGATGAGGGGCGATGGCTTCTGCTTGTGTCCATGCACAGCTCACCTGGTGGGTTTCTAAAGCTTTTCTCCGTCAGCGTTTGTAGCAGAACACGAGAGAAAAGCATTTTCAGTACCTTCTTACCCGGTTTCTCAGTCTCGGGACAGACCCCACCTTTAATTCTCCAGCCGGGTGGCTAAACGGGAAGGCAGTCGAAGCTTGAGAAGTTCATCTGTCAAACGCCATGTGATCCAAATCCCGTTTTAAATCAATCATCTTGACACAGGGAAAAAAAAAAATCCTACAGAGAACGACCAGACAGGTTTTGTATGCATGTTCCGGACCTCCACGCAAAAAGAGAAGCTTCACCCTGGGGTCACGGCTGTGGTAGCTGCAAGGATGTGTCTGAGAAGCCCTCATCTCCCTTGTCTCAGAAATGAATTATCTCATAAGAACGTTAGTGCTTTGACTTGTGCTCTTCCACTGGTTCGTGTGCAAGGTCAACCTTTTGAGCACTGAACTCGCTTCCGTGTGGATTTAACGAAGACAAATAAAGCAGAAAAGGGGTTTCAGCACAGAGTTCGAAGACACCTAGAGCTGTATCGGTTGCTGTCGCATCCTTGCAGTGGAGATGTCGGCTGGAAACCTGTCTGGGCTCCTGTGATGCCGACAGGAGGAGCCTGTACCCAAAACTCCTGCACCTCCAGCTACGCTGGGGACACCCAACGAGTCGGAATCGTGACTGGTTTAATTGCAATTAACTTACGTCTTCTTTTCTGGATTAATTCTTAAACCTCCCCTTCAGATGGGATCTTAGGGAAGACGCTACCAGCTGGATAATTATTCAAGTAATTATTAATCTTTATATACTTAAGACGCCACATTATTAACGTGAATTTTTTTCTTCAGCTCTCTCGCTTCTTTCCGTATTTCTCCTGTTTTCACTTACGTTTCCCCTTGGCCGGATTAGCTGTGTGAGTCCAAATAAAACGCGGTTATTCCACAGCAAAAATTCCATCCCTCTCTTGGAAAGAACATCATTTCCCATTGAACACGCATCTGCTCAATGGCTATTTTAATCATTTATGTGAACAAGGTAAACCAAAAAAGCTTCCTATTATAATCAAGTCTTTGCCTAAGGAGTTGTTTTAGACTTCAGGCTTTAAAAACCGCCTTTTTAGGAGCTTTATAATCCCATTTTGTTTTGCTGTTGATCTTTATGTGAACAAAACAGAACGATGTGTGCATCGTGTCAGCTAAAAACACACCTAACGCCTTCAAATCCTCAGCTGCTGGCATGCCGAGGCCTTGGAAGAGGCTCTGAAGTGCCGCACGGCATCGAGAAGAGCTGAACTTCACCTTGAATTCATATTCAGACAAAAAACTTCAGACCTGCTTTGGCTTTGCGTGACGTGCATCCACTTAGAAATCACCAGTATATGTTTATATGCAGGAGAAAGGGGTTTTTTTAACCATAGAGCAATTGTTTCTGTTGCAGAAAAGCTGATGGTTTCGCTCTGGTATTCTACAAAAGGAGTTTTCTTTCCTCTGCAGGTTAAACGTCGCCTCTGTCTGCGTTCGAGGTGCTTCAGCAACTTGCAGTCCGTGCTCTGGGTATGGTCTTGGCCGTCCTGCTAAGGACAGACGGACGGCTGGGAGGGCAGTGCCTTTCCGAAAGCCTCCTGGGACGCGGATGCTGCGGAATTTCGGAGTCGTCTCGAAGGTACTTAGCTTATCTGAAGGTCTCGAAGGTACTTAGCTGAATCACGAAGCATTTCCGCTTTGAAAACAATCTTATTTTCCCAAAGTCATTGTCTAACAGCAGTCGGCTCCCTCGCTCGTGGATTAAACCACCTCTTCCCACCTTCCTGAAAATTCCTTGTCACTTAAAACATTGCCCTTTTTTTCCCCCAAATATGTCAGATAACGATTCTCTATGCATTCCAGCAGCCCTCTGAGGCACACTTAAACGTCTTTCCCTTCTGCGCCGCAGCCCGACAGCGACTCTGAGATAGAGAGGAGGAAAGCAGGTTGCTTAAAACTACGCACGGAGCATCACGCTCCATCTCGTGCGCAAAACCTGCCGTCTTCTCTCTCCGTGTCCTGCGCTCGGACCATCAAACAGAACGCGACGGTCGCCACCGTCACCTCTAAAGCTACAACCACGGAACAGAAAGAGCATATTTTAAAATGTTTATACCATTGTCAAAAAAGGGTAAAACAAGAGAAGCACTAAGACAACAAAAAATACAAACTTTCAGGAGTTTACCAGGGGGGGAGCGTGAGCTAAATAAACCCACATCCGGCACACAACCCAAAAGAAAAAAAACTGATTATTTTGAACAGCAGAAAGCTATCTCAGCTAGGAAATCTAAACCTGCAAACCTAGTTCGCGTAGGTGGTAATTTTAAGGGAAAAAGGCTCAATTTTGATTCTGTACTAAAGTTGTTGGCTTTGTGCTGGTCAGTTCAGCCTGGTCCTCCGTGAACGTTGCTCTCCTGCTGCCAAGGGACCACCTGAGGGCTCCGGGGACGCGGTGACAGACTTCCAGGTAAGCCAGAAACCAAACTTGAGTCAGACAGCGAGTTGAGTCCACTGACACATCCCAGTAACACATACGTAGACTTAAGAGATCGAGGAGCCGGACTGAGAAGAAAAAAATCCAATTCCAGTCACTAATTGATTGCAGCACGCAGCCATACATCTTGGTCTGACAGTTTCTTCCAGGCCTGTGTGGCCTCCGTGCACCACACAGCTCAGTGGTGGTTGTTGTCGTCACCGAAATAACCTGTAATCCTAAAGCTGCAGCCCCCGAGTGCTTTAAAATTAGCCACAGGGAGCTGCTACCCAGGCAGATTCCAGTCCAAGCTGCAAATAACAAGCAGGATTTAGCATCTCTCGGCCTTTTTTCCCCCCGAACCACACAAAACGGTACCATAGAAAACAAAGTTCGAACTGCAGGTCATTCCTTCCTCTGCTGCTTTTAGGAAAAAAGAAAAAAAGAGCTTCCTTTGCTCAGTGGCGTAAAAGATTGTGAAGTAAAAAAAAAAAAAATCTGTTGTCGCCTTTTTCCCCCAACCCAGCCTCCCGCTCCCCTGCCCCGAAAATGGAACTCGAACCCCAAAAGAGTCAAGTATTGGGAAAAAGTCTGGCTGTATCCCTTTGGATTTCCCCCACGTATCGCTTCAAGCACCTAGCTTCAGAAAGGGAAATTTATTTTAAAGTGCATTTACCACAGCAATAGTACCAGCACTAAAAGCTTTTCTCCTCATCCCTCTCCTCCTCATCCCTGGGACAGATAACAATCTTCCCCAGGAATTCTCCCTCTTTGTACCTTGAAGTCTCAGTGTATCTGCGTCTGTTTGCGGCGCCGGGAGAAAAGAAACCCGGCGTCTCACGCATCCTGCTCTGCGCTAAACTCTACTCTGGAGCTGGTTTAGGATTATTTGGGCATGAGGATCCAGCATGTGGTCTATGTCTATTGGATACTGCGTTTAAACAGCCGCCGTGAAATTATATCCCAGTGTGCGTGGGGGGTGGAGAAACAGGACGAGAGAGAGTGAATTTTTCCTCCCTCCTCTCTCCCCTGCTCCTCTTCCGTTCGCTCCGGCCACGCAGTTCAGTACTTGTTGATCCCAAAGATGCGGACTCCGTGAAACTGAGGCAGTTTGGGGATCAAGACGCTCATAAGGGAGATGGTGTTGATTATGAAGTGTATCCGGTCATATTTTGTGTAAAAGCTGGTTAGAAAATACCTGGAAAGGAGGGGAACAGAGAGAGAAAGAGAAGGGGAGAGAGAGAGAGAGAGAGAGAGAAGGAAACCGCATTATAGCGCTTTGTGTTTGTGTTTCCCCGGACAGGAGGTGCAGGAATCATAAAATCATAGAATCATACCAGGTTGGACGAGACCCATCGGATCATCGAGTCCAACCATTCCTATCAAACACTAAACCATGCCCCTCAGGACCTCATCTACCTGTGCCTTAAACACCTCCAGGGAAGGGGAATCAACCACCTCCCTGGGCAGCCTATTCCAATGCCCAATGACCCTCTGTGTGAAAAACTTCCTCCTAATCTCCAGCCTAAATCTCCCCTGGTGGAGCTTGAGGCCATTCCCTCTCGTCCTGTCCCCTGTCCCTTGGGAGAAGAGCCCAGCTCCCTCCTCTCTACAACCTCCCTTCAGGTAGTTGGAGAGAGTAATGAGGTCTCCTCTCAGCCTCCTCTTCTCTAGGCTAAACACCCCCAGCTCTCTCAGCCGCTCCTCATAGGGCCTGTTCTCCAGCCCCTTCACCAGCCTCGTTGCTCTTCTCTGGACTCACTCCAGAGCCTCAACATCCTTCTTGTGCTGAGGGGCCCAGAACCGAACACAGTATTCAAGGAGCAGTGACAGGCGTGTGAGGCAACTCAGCCTTCCTGCTGTACTCACAGGACGATGGGCATGATGGTCAGAAACTTGCGCGACGCCGTGAACTGCACCCCGTAGTCCATCTGCTCCCAATGCGTCAGCAGCCGAGCCTTCCCCTGGTCCGGAGTCTCAAAAGGTGTCCCTTTCACGGTGTGGAGGAAGATGTACATGCTCTGTGGCAAACACAAAGACGGTGTGAGGCACCTGGGGTTCTCTACCCCCTTCACTAGACCACAGGGATGTTCATAGAATCATAGAATCGCCAGGTTGGAAGAGACCCACCGGAACATCAAGCCCAACCATTCCTATCAAACACAAACCCATGTCCCTTAGTGCTTTGTCCACCCGTCCCAGAGCTTGCACCAGCGTGTGGTTCCGCTAGAGGGACACACCAGTGCTGCCAGGGAACGTGCCCCAACTCCCAGCGGCCAACGGAGCTGGAGTTCAGGAGGAAGTTTGCTAGCCAGGGCTCGCTCGGGCTTCTTGGGAGTTACACGTGAGTTACACCTCTCGTTCAGCTCCTTGGGCGTGAGCCAGAGAAGGTGGTGGCAAGATTGCAGCCCTCGGATGGCTGGGATCAGGAGATTAGCACAGAGCGGCTGAGCCGTGCTACGGCAACGCTAAATACTTTATAGAAAGGTGCTGGTTGAGCTGTGGGCAGTGAGGATCTGTCCCTGCTCTGATTAGAAGTTAACCTCTTAGTGGAACACCAGTCGCAGATAAACAGCAAGCGCCTGGCTGCGTCCCGGGTCCCACTTCTGGCCTTCCAACTCCTTTTTGATCCCAGGGCCTACCTGCAAGGGGAGGGAGCTGGATGCAAAGCAAGCAGCTTGTGAACAGGGCCCTGAGCAGCTCTTGGTGGTGGTTTAGTGTTTCCTTCCCTAACTAGAGATATGAATAACATTACCATGAGGTTCCCCAATAAGAGGAGGCTGAGAGGAGACCTCATTACTCTCTACAACTACCTGAAAGGAGGTTGTGGAGAGGAGGGAGCTGGGCTCTTCTCCCAAGGGACAGGGGACAGGACAAGAGGGAATGGCCTCAAGCTCCACCAGGGGAGATTTAGGCTGAGAAAGTTTTTCACACAGAGGGTCATTGGGCATTGGAATAGGCTGCCCAGGGAGGTGGTTGATTCACCTTCCCTGGAGGTGTTTAGGGCACAGGTAGATGAGGTCCTGAGGGACATGGTTTAGTGTTTGATAGGAATGGTTGGACTTGATGATCCGATGGATCTCTTCCAACCTGGTATGATTCTATGATTCTATGAGTCCAACCATTCCTATCAAACACTAAACGATGTCTCGTTTCAACGAGAATCTTGGTAGATTGCTCTCAAAAGAACAGTTGGTACCGAGATGACCTCTCTGGGAAGTCAAGGCAGTCCCGCAGCTCCCTTACTTACCATGTTGTGAATGATGTTGGTGAGAGTCCAGACCACGGGGACGCTGAAGAAGGGGATGCTGAGGAGGACGACGTGCAGCAGGCCGATTCCCAGGACGTAGGACAACCAGATGCCTCGGCTGTTCATCACCCGGGTGTTGGGGTTCACCTCGCTGTGTGCTGTTCCCACGTTCATGTTGGCTCTCGTCTTGAAGGGGCACCCCTGAAACTAAAAGCAGAGAGGGAAGGGGGGGTCAGTGCTCGGATCACAACAGGGAAATCACGTGGGGTGGAGCAGCCTCCTGCTGCTAAGCAAACTCGTAATCTTGTTTGCTAAAGAAATCACAAGTCGTTTCATTCCTCTTGCACCTCTTTCTTTCCATTTCTAGAGCTCACGGTGGCGACGAGAAGCTAAATCCAGGAGCGGCTGCGGTTGGGGAAGAACGTATGGGAAGCTCGTCGGTGACAGGAGCTACTTGTGATCTGCTGAAACGCTTTCACAGAACCGAGATGCCGAGATTCGAATCCCACGACTGCCTGACAAGGCTCAAACAAATACTTTGCAACACCCTTTCCCTTGGTACTTGATCACAGAATCATAGAACAACCAGGCTGGAAGGGACCCATCAGATCTTCTAGTCCAACCATTCCTATCAAACACTAACCCATGTCCCTCAGGACCTCATCCACCCATCCCTTAAACACCTCCAGGGAAGGTGACTTAGGCTGCCCAGGGAGGTGGTTGATTCACCTTCCCTGGAGGGGTTTAAGGCACAGGTAGACAAGGTCCTGAGGGGCATGGTTTAGTGATTGATGGGAATGGTTGGACTCGATGATCCGATGGGTCCCTTCCAACCCGGCTGTTCTATGATTCTATGCTTGCTTGGTATCGCAGGCAGCTCCGGCGAGACAGGGCTGCCAGGTGAGCGGAGCAGACACTCTCATGCCCCTGCGACCCAGGTGTGCAGCAGCTTCTTGTCACCTGGATCAAACGCTACCAGCTAGTGGATATTCCAGAGAAAAGCCTCGAGTTTGGTCTGGAAGCAGGAGCTGGAGCCAGGGTTCAGCAGTCTCGGGGAGCAGCTCCATCCTTCTCCTAAGGGCTTTCAGGGGGAGCAGCTCCATCCTTTGTCTGGTGCGATTCCTAAGGGCTTTCGGGAGATCTAAGGGTTGCAGTGAAGAAAATGAGTGAAAAAGTCATTGCTGCAACAAAAAGCAGACAAACAGCAGCCTGGAATGCGTAAACAGGACTGCTCTGTGCCAGACAGAGGAAACAATTCTCCCTGATATTGGTGAGGCCTCGGCTGGAGCAGTGTCCAGTTCTGGAAGGAGCTGGAAGGAGGCCTGGGGAGAGCAGTGAGAGGGAGCAGAGGTGTAGGAAAACATGACCTGGAAGGACAGATGGAAGGAAATGGGTTTGTTTAGTCCAGAGAAGGCTGGAGAGAGGCTGAAGAACAGACTTCAAACACAGACCAGATAGCGGCGCTGGGAAGAGAAACCAGTGTTTAGTGTTTGATAGGAACGGTTGGACTCGATGATCCGGTGGGTCTCTTCTCTTCCGGTGGCTGTTCCATGATTCTGTGATTCAATCACATGGAGTTTTCTGCCCGTCTGAGACTTGGAACAACTTGGTAGAGCAGGACTGATGTAAGGGACTGCCTGCGGGAAGTGATCTGTGGTCCCATCGGAGGCTTTAAAATCATGTTCCATGAAGAGGTAGAAAAATTAGATTCCTCTTTGGAAGAGGGTGGTGGGGGTTGACCAGGCAGCCTCTTCATAGCTCTTTGGAAAGGGGTTGGGGGCTTGACCAGGCAGCCTCTTCATGGCTCTTTGGAAATGATGCTGTTCGCAGAAGCAGCTTATGGGACATTCTGGAGAGCTCACAGCTAGAGATGCCTTCACTGGTGTCCTCATCAAGTGGTGATTCCATTCCAGGACAACCACGAGTGTGATTTTCAAAACCTAATGAGCAGCTTCTGCTTGGTCCCCTCTGCAAGCAAGGAGAATTGCAGACCTGCAGCTGCGAAGGGTGAAGCTTACGAGCTGTACGTGTGGCAGTTCTCACCCTCGTGCCTCAGTTTCCTTGCTTGTAAGGAAGAGACGGGTGAAATGCTAAGACGCCGAGGCGATTAAGTCATTCTTGCAAGAGACAGAACGGTGATGTCAAGCGTTTGGTCCCCCAACGGGGATAATTCTGCACGTGTCTCCATTCCTGGCCTTCCCCACCTTAAAAATATTCCATCTGCCAGTCTTCTCCATGTCTGACCTGGTTTGCTGCCCGTGCCCAAGCTCTTTGCTCCCTTTGGATTGCACAGAGCGTTGCAAAATCCTGGCACAGGAGGCACAGGCTGTGATCCCTACCCCCGTCCCCAATCCCGTCTTGTTTGCTTTCAGATTTTACGCTGGGGATTTGTTCACCTGCAGGAAGAACAAGGCAGAACACAACACGGGGAGGAACTCCTGCTCCAACCCCATGGAGCAGCTGGAGGCCAAGCTTGGCTTTCCCGCTCGGGCAGCAGATTTTTTTGGGACAGAAAAGCTTTAATGTTTCACCAGACGGAGCGTGAAGGCCAGGACTGCGCTGACGTTGGACAGTGTCCATCCAAAGAGGGGAAAAGTCAGAACTGTGGTCGGAGGCGAACGGCAGGCGGTGATGACGCTGAGCTGTTCCTCTGGATGATCCTTCCCATCCCATTCCTACCTTCCCGCTGCACTGGCTCCCTGGGAATGGCTCTGTAGGGAAAGATTCTGGGGTTTGGAGGCACCAGCGGGGCTGCCAGCTCTACTTCTGGTGTGGTTTATCTTCCTTCTCAGGAAAAGGGGAAAGAAAACAGCATCAGTGACTTCCTCCTGGCTGTATCATCCACCAGCTGCAGCAGGACCTGTAGCTGTGGCACAGCTACAGGCTCCTGCCTGCAGCCTGGCTGGATGATACAGCCAGGAGGAAGTCATCGATGCTCGTTTCTCTTCCCCTTTCTCCCTGAGAAGGAAGTCTGTAGGTGTTCATCTTGATCGGTCTTCCCGAGTGTTCCCAGAATGGAAGCAATGATGATCCCGTGGAGCTGCTGAGGAGCCGAGATCCCTATCTCTGGCAGCAACCACAATTCCTAACCGAATAATTATTCACGGGATCAGCATTTGAACCGGACGTCCAAGCCATTGGCAAACATGGAAAGCTAGAAGCAACCAGGGAGCGGAGCGAGGGGGGTCAGGCCAAGGCAGTGCTGCTCTGTGTCCTCTTCCAGCCTGGAATCACCATTGGACTGAGCCCTGGAGGTGCCAGGTTCCTCCTTGAGAAGCCAGGAGAACCTGGAACTGGTAGAGCTGGCAGGAGAGCAGTGAGCATGGGCTGACAGGGCTGCTGAGCAGCTCCAGGGACCAGAGATGGGGATGAGGAGAAGCAGGAGGAGCCATTCTGGTGGGACCAAGAGCCACTGGGGCTCTGCTTCCCTTCCCTTGGCCTTTTCCACTGAATTTAGTGAGACAGTGAGTGCGTGGAACCTGCCTACCTCAGCCTGGAGCCCTGGGAAGAGCATGAAGTCCTAGGAAGGGTGCAAAGCCCTGGGAAGGATGAGAATGCCTGGGAAATTCCTCTGGGAAAGATGTGAAGCTCCAGCGTGGGAGCAAAGGCCTGAGAAGGATGCAAACCCCTGGGGAGGGCACAAAGCTCCTGGAAGGACATGAATCCCCAGGATGAGCACAAAGCCCTGGGATGGACACAAAGCCCTGGGAAGTTCTCAAAGCTCCGGTGCAATTCCCTGGGATGGGGACAAAGTCCAGGGAAGGTCGCAAAGCCCCGGGATGGGCGCAAATCCCTGGCATAAGCACAAAGCCCCAGGAAGGACCTGAAGCTCTGGGTTGGTGACAAATCCCTAAGATGGGCACAAAGCCCTGGGAAGGCCTCAAAGCTCCGGAAGGGGCACAAGGCCCTGGGAAGGACCTGAAATCCTGGGATGGTCACAACGCTCCGTGAGGGGCACAAATCCCCAGGACAGGCACAAAGCCCTGGGAAGGATGTGAATTCCCAGGATGGGCACAAGCCCTGGAAGGGCACAAAGCCCTGGGAAGGGCACAGATCCCCGGGATGGTCACAAATTCCTGGGAAAGGCACAAAGCCCTGGGAAGGACATGAATTCCCAGGATAGGCACAAAGCCCTGGGAAGGGCACAAAGCCCTGGATGTGCACAAATTCCTGGGATGGGCACAAATCCCTGGGAAAGGGGAAAAAGCCCTGGGAAAGGGGAAAAAGTCCTGGGAAAGGGGAAAAAGTCCTGGGAAAGGGGAAAAAGTCCTGGGATGAGCACAAAGCCCTGGGAAAGGCACAAAGCCCTGGGAAAGGCACAAAGCACCAGGAAGGGCACGGGTCCCTGGGAAAGGCACAAAGCCCTGGGATGGTCTCAAAGCCCTGGGAAGGGCACAAAGCCCTGGGATGGTCTCAAAGCCCTGGGAAGGGCACAAAGCCCTGGGATGGTCTCAAAGCCCTGGGAAGGGCACAAAGCCCTGGGAAGGGCACAAAGCCCTGGGAAGGGCACAAAGCCCTGGGATGGTCTCAAAGCCCTGGGATGGTCTCAAAGCCCTGGGATGGTCTCAAAGCCCTGGGAAGGGCACAGATCCTTGGGATAGTTACAGGTCCCTGGGAAGGGCACAAAGCCCTGGGATGGTCACAGATCCCTGTGATGGGCACAAATCCCTAGGAAAGGGACAAAGTCCTGGGATGGTCACAGATCCCTGGGACAGGCACAAAGCCCTGGGAAGGGGACAAAGCCGTCACAAATCCCTGGGAAAGGCTCAGATCCCTGGGATGGTCACAGATCCCTGGGAAGGGCACAAAGCCCTGGATGGTCTCAAAGCCCTGGGAAAGGTACAAAGCCCTGGGAAGGGCACAAAACCCTGGGATGGTCACAGATCCCTGGAAAGGGCACAAAGCCCTGGGAAGGGGACAAAGCCCTGGATGGTCTCAAATCCCCGGGACAGGCACAAAGCACTGGGAAGGGCACAAACCCTGGGAAAGGCACAGATTCCCAGGATGGTCACAGAGCCCTGGGAAAGCCACAACCCCCTAGGAAAGGCACAAAGCCCTGGGATGGTCACAGATCCCTGGGAAGGGCACAAAGCCCTGGATGGTCTCAAAGCCCTGGGAAAGGCACAAAGCCCTGGGTAGGTCTGAAATCCCTGGGAAAGGCACAAAGCCTCGGGAAGGGCAAAAAAGCCCTGGATGGTCTCAACTCCCTGGGAAGGGCACAAAGCCCTGGATGGTCTCAACTCCCTGGGAAGGGCACAAAGCCCCAGGAAGGGACCTGCAATCCCGGTCACAGCCCCCGTGGTGCTGGGTCAGCTCCCGCTCCCCCCCCCCCCCGCGGCCTCCCGTGTCCCCGACCCTCCCACCCCCCCCCCCCCCCCCCCCTTCCCGGGACCCCTGCGAACCCCCCAACGCCCCCAACAACCCGGACCGGGTCTCCGGTGTCCCCCGGGAAGGGTCCGTTTCACCCCCGGTGGGGGGGGGTCTGGGAGCGGCTCCCCAGCACTCACCGGGTGGGTCGGGCCCGGGGCTGCCTCGGCCGCGCTGCCGGCTGCGCTCCCGGCGGCCACCGCGGCAGGCCCCGAGGAACCACGGGACATGTAGTCCCGGGCGGAGGCCGGACACCGGAAGCGGGAGGGGGTGGGATCCTGGCACTGGGAATAGGGGTCCCGCCACCGCAGGATGGGCGCTCGGGACCGGGAGTAGGGGTCCCGGCACTGAGAAAAGGGGTCCCAGCAGCGGGGGATGGGGTCTCCGAACAGGGGATGGGGTCCTGCGCTGGGAAAAGGGGTCCTGGCGCCGCAGGATGGGGACTCGGGACCGGGGGATGGGGTCCCGGGACTGGGAAAAGGGGTCTCGGCACCAGGGATGAGATCCTGGCACCAGGGATGGGGTCCTGGCACTGGGTAAAGGGGACCTGGGACCGGGAATAGGGGTCTCGGCACTGGGAATAGGGGTCCTGGCACCGCAGGATGGGGACTCGGGACCGGGAATGGGGTCCCGGTACTGGGAAAAGGGATCCCAGCAACGGGGGATGGGGTCCCGGTACCGGGAACAGGGGTCCTGGCACCGCAGGATGGGGTCTCGGGACCGGGAATGGGGGTCCCGGCACCGGGAAAAGGGGTCCTGGCACCGCAGGATGGGGCCCTGGCACCAGGTGATGGAGTCTTTGCACTGGGGATGTGGTCCTGGCTCCAGGGATAGGGGTCCCAGCACCGGGGATGGGGTCCCGCACTGGGAAAAGGGGTCCTGACACCCCCAGGATGGGGTCTCGGGGTCGGGGGATGGGATCCTAGCACCGAGAAAAGGGGTCCCGGCACCCCAGGATGGGGTCTTCCAACCAGAGATGGGGTCCCGGCAATGGGGATGGGGTCCTGGCACCGGGAATAGGGGTCCCTGCATCAGGTTATGGGGTCTTGGCATGGGGGTATGGAAGCTCTGAACCGTGGATGGGGCCCCCGCGCTGTGGATGGGGTCCTGGCAACGGGAAAAGGGGTCTTGGCACTGGGAAAAGGGGTTCTGGCGACGGGGATGGGGTCCCTGCACTGGGAAGAGGGGTCCAAGCACCGGGGAATGGGGTCTTTGAACTGGGGTTGGGGTCCTAGCACTGGGAATAGGGGTTCGTGCATCGGGGTATGGGGTCCTGGCACCGCATGATGGGGTCTTGGCACTGTGAAAAGTGGTCCTGGCACTGGGAAAAGGGTCCTGGCACCAGGGATGCAGTCCTGGCAACAGGAAAAGGGATCTTGGCCCCAAGGGATGGGGTCCTGCACTGGGTAAAGGGGTTCTGGCACAGGGGGATGGGGTCCTGACACTGAGGATGGGGTCCTGGCACCTGGAATAGGGGTCCCTGCTTTTTGGGTATCCCGGCACCAGGGATGGGGTCCTGGCACCGCAGGATGGGGCCCTGGCACTGGGAAAAGGGGTCTCGGCATGGAGGGTTGGGGTCTCAGCACTGGGGATGGGGTCCTGGCACTGGGGATTTGGTGCCCACCCCGGGCATGGGGTCCCAGCACCAGGGGCTGCAGTCTCGGGAGCCTGTGCTCCAGCGGCTGGAGTGCTGGTAGCTGTTGTCCCAGGAGACAGTGTGTGAGCTCTGATGTCATGACATGATGTCCTTGGAGCCCAAGCTGCCCAGAGCAGGGGTGGCTGCCCCATCCTTGGAGGGGTTCAAGGGCAGGTTGGATGGGGCTGGGAGCCTCTGATCCAGTGGGAGGTGTCCCTGCCCATGGCACTGGAACTTGATGGGCTTTGAGGTCCTTTCTAACCCAAACCATTTCACATTTCTGTAATTGCCTGAGAAGGAGTTGGAGTCATCTAATCCCTACTAATGATGACAAAGACGAGTGGAAGCCAACACAGCCTCCTCCATCCTCGGCCTCCTCCTCGTCCGGGTGGACGAGTTGCTGAGGGACACGGGTTAGTATTTGATGGGAATGGTTGGACTCAATGATCCGGTGGGTCTCTTCCAACCTGGTGATTTTATGATTCTTCCCAGCAGGAAACCTCAACTCGGCACCGACTGTGCGTTGTGCAAGCAAACCTGGGCAAGCCAGCTGCCAGGCCAAGGTCAGGGGCTGGGAGCGCTGGATTCCTGCACTGGAGCACGAAGGGGAGACCATCTGGCTCTGCTTTTGTTTGCACAGCGATCAAAACTAATAGGCTGGTGCTGCGGCGGCCCCGCGGTGCGCACAGCCATCTGTGCAGGGCTTTGTGCGCACCAGCCGCCGCCAGCTCTTCCCGGCAGCGGGTGCAGCAACCACGAAGACGCTTTGTGCCGCAAAACCCCCTGCCCGGAGCTGCGCTGGGGTCCTGGGCTGGGCAGAGCTCATATCCCTGGGTACAGAACCTGGAATTTGGGTGCTTCCCTGTTGCCCGCCTTGTGCATCAGCTCTGCGGGTGTAGCTCACAGTCCTCCTCGGCTGCTCAGCAAAACCAGTTTGGTTTTGGTGTTTTGGTTTCGGCCCAGGTGGGTTTGCGGTGCTGCTTTGCATGGAAACAAGCAAGGCCTTATGAGGAAGGGCTGAGAGAGCTGGGGGTGTTTATTCTGGAGAAGAGGAGGCTGAGGGGAGACCTCATTGCTCTCTGCAACTCCCTGAAAGGAGGTTGTGGAGAGGAAGGAGCTGGACTCTTCTTCCAAGGGACAGGACGAGAGGGAATGGCCTCAAGCTCCTCCAGGGGAGGGTCAGGCTGGATATTAGGAAAAAATATTTCACGGAACAGGTCATTGGGCAGTGACAGAGGCTGCCCAGGTTTGATTCCCCTTCCCTGGAGGTGTTTAAGGGACGGATGAACAAGGTGCTGAGGGACATGGGTTAGTGTTTGATGGGAATGGTTGGACTGGATGATCCGATGGGTCTCTTCCAACCGGGTGATTCTATGATTCCTTGGAAGTGGGTGCTCCTGCACCTCCATCCCCATTGCACTCCCACGCTCAGCTCTTCACCCTGACCCTCTCAGCTGAATTTGGGACGTTGTTGTGTGCCGGTTGGGCAAGGCGAAGGCGTGGAGGCCCCACAAGGTGCCCGTGTGCCCCATGCTTAGAATCATAGAATCATAGAACCATAGAACAACCAGGTTGGAAGGGACCCATCGGATCTTCTAGTCCAACCATTCCTATCTAACACTAAACCATCTCCCTCAAGACCTCATCCACCCGTGCCTTAAACACCTCCAGGGAAGGGGAATCAACCACCTCCCTGGGCAAAACAGAGATAGAAAGGTATTTCTTCCCAGATTCAGAGCTCAGCCGTGGGCACCATGGGCCATGCGAGTGGTTAAAGCAGCCGTAGAGTCACCCGGGGGTGCCAGGAGGAACCCAGTTCCTGCCAGGCCTCTCCGAGGTGCCCTCTCCAGCAGGGCGAGGAGCGGGGATGCCGTTGTGCGGAGGTGGGGGATCCCGTGGGAGCCTGGGCCTGCTTTGCAGGGAAGCCACGCGCGCACACTCCAGGCTCTATTTTTATCCTCCCGCTCCTGCCTGACTGAGTGGCTCCCTCTGCGCGGTGACATCTAATTTAGCAGCTTCCCCGCACCCCGCTGGCTCCGCACGTGAGGGGGAAGCACAATGTGGCAGCTATTTTTAAACGCCCATCAATATTAAATCCCTCTCGGGGATGCAGCAGGCGGCTTTCACGCTGCCGGTGTGAGTGTTGCAGGGAGGGGGGAAAATCCACTCCCTGGGCTCCCCAGGTTGGGTTCACCCACCCAGGGAACCCCAACATTGGGGGTTGGGTGCTCCTTGGGGGGATCCAACCCCATCCACAGCGCAGGTGGCAGCTGTTTGACTCAATATTTAGAATCATAGACTCACCAGGTTGGATGAGACCCACCGGATCATCAAGTCCAACCATTCCCATCAATCACTAACCCATGTCCCTCAGCGCTTTGTCCACTCATCCCTTAAATCCCTCCAGGGAAGGGGAATCAACCCCCTCCCTCGGCAGCCTCTTTCATGCTCAGTGGGGCTGTGCCCATGTGGTTCCCCAGGATTTGCTCACTCCCAACCTGGGGTTCTGTGCTCCCCTCCTGCTCTCCTGGGCTGCCGATCCCACCGCCCGGTCGATTCCGTCTATATTTAGCACCATAGTGGCAGCGAGAAGCCGGTGCCGGCTATTTTTAGCCATCTCTGCAGCGGGAAGGGTCCGCGCGGGGTCGTGCTGCACTGCAGGTGCTGGGTTTCAGGCTGGCAGGTGCTGTGTCCTGGGATCACCATGTAGAGTACAGCTCTGGTGCTGCTCCTGGAGCATCTGCCACCTCCTCAGGTCCTGACATGAACTGGGACTCGCCGAAAGCTCAAGCACCCCCAGATCCAGAGAGGTTCTTCTCCCTCTGGATTCGGCACTGGGGAGATGGCTCCTCGAATCCTGGGGTCAGTTGTGGGCCCCTCAGCACAAGAAGAATGTTGAGGCTCTGGAGTGAGTCCAGAGAAGAGTAACAAAGCTGGGGAAGGGGCTGGAGAAGAAGAGGAGCGTCTGAGAGAGCTGGGGGTGTTTAGTCTGGAGAAGAGGAGGCTGAGGGGAGACCTCATTGCTCTCTGCAACTCCCTGAGAGGAGGTTGTGGAGAGGAGGGAGCTGGGCTCTTCTCCCAAGGGACAGGACAAGAGGGAATGGCCTCAAGCTCCACCAGGGGAGGCTCAGGCTGGACATTAGGAGGAAGTTTTTCACAGAAAGGGTGATTGGGCAGTGTCAGAGGCTGCCCAGGGAGGGGGTTGATTCACCTTCCCTGGAGGAGTTTAAGGCACAGGTGGACAAGGTGCTGAGGGCCATGGGTTAGTGTTTGATAGGAATGGTTGTACTAGAAGATCCGATGGGTCTCTTCCAACCTGGTTGTTCTATGATTCTATGGTTCTATGACATTAGGAAAAAATATTTCCCAGAAAGGGTCATAGAATCACCAGGTTTGGAAGGACTCATTGGATCATTGAGTCCAACCATTCCCATCAATCACTAACCCATGTCCCTCAGCACCTCGTCCACTCAAAACCCTCCAGGGAAAGGGAATCAATCTCCTCCCTGGGCAGCTTCTGCCAGTGCCCAATGACCCTTTCTGGGAAATATTTTTTCCTGATTTCCTCTCTGCCGGCCACCAGCCGGGGAGCTGGGGTCTCCCTGGGGATCACAGGGGTCCCCGGGGAGCGTCTGGCTCCAGCCCTGCCTGCCTGCGCCTCTCCCGTCAGGTTTGGTTCTCCTAATTGAGGCCAGATCCAGGCCAGGCGCCCGGTAAACGGTTTATCCCTGAGCAGTGGGAGGATGGCAGCATGACAGCTCTTCTCCCTCAGAGGAACAGGGTGCAAGCAGCTGCCACCATCCTTGGTGCCACTCGCCATGGGCATGAGCCTTGTCTTTGGTGCCTGGTGTCCTGCTGGGGCTGTTCCCAGTGCCCCATGTCCCCCTAGGACGATCCTTGGTGCCGGGTCGGGTGACCCCCGGTACCGGTGTCCCACTAGGCCTGATGCCTGCTGGGTTGATTCCTGGTACCTGGTGTACCCCAGGGATGATCCTGGGTGCCCAGTATGATGATCCCTGATGCCCAGTACGATGATCCCTGCTACTGGTGTCTCACCAGGATGATCCCCAATGCCTGGTGGGGTGACCCCAGTGCCTGGTGGGGTGATTCCCAGTACCACCAGGATGATGCCTGATGCCTGGTGGGTTGATTCCTGGTACCTGGTGTCCCCCCAGGGATGATCCCTGGTGCCCAGTACAATGATCCCTGCTACTGGTGTTCCACCAGGATGATCCCCAGTGCCTGGTGGGGTGATTCCCAGTACCCTGTGCCCCCCAAGGACGATTCCCAGTGCCCAGCGTCCCCCTGGGATGATCCCCAGTGCCTAATGGGGTGACTGCAGTGCCTGGTGGGACAATCCCCGGTGCCTGGTGTCTCACAGGACCATCCCCAGTGCCCGGTGGGACGATCCCCAGTAGCCGCTGTCCCCCCCAGACGATCCCTGGTGCCCCCTGGGGTGATTCCCAGTACCCGCTGTCCCCCTAGGATGATCCCTGGTGCCCCATGGGGTGATTCCCAGTACCCACTGTCCCCTTAGAATGATTCCCAGTGGGATGATTCCCAGTACCTGTTGTGCCCCCAGGACAATCCCCAGTGCCCGTTGGGGTGATTCCCAGTACCTGCTGTCCCCCCAGAATGATCCCCGGTGCCTATTGGGGTGATTCCCAGTACCTGCTGTCCCCCTACAATGATTCCCAGTACCCGCTGTCCCCCTACAATGATCCCCAGTGCCCGTTGGGGTGATTCCCAGTACCCGCTGTCCCCCTACAATGATCCCCAGTGCCCAGTGGGGTGATTCCCAGTACCCGCTGTCCCCCTACAATGATCCCCAGTGCCCAGTGGGGTGATTCCCAGTACCCACTGTCCCCCTACAATGATCCCCAGTGCCCAGTGGGGTGATTCCCAGTACCCGCTGTCCCCCTACAATGATCCCCAGTGCCCGTTGGGGTGATTCCCAGTACCCACTGTCCCCCTACAATGATCCCCAGTGCCCGTTGGGGTGATTCCCAGTACCCGCTGTCCCCCTACAATGATCCCCAGTGCCCGTTGGGGTGATTCCCAGTACCCACTGTCCCCCTACAATGATCCCCAGTGCCCGTTGGGGTGATTCCCAGTACCCGCTGTCCCCCTACAATGATCCCCAGTGCCCAGTGGGGTGATTCCCAGTACCCACTGTCCCCCTACAATGATCCCCAGTGCCCAGTGGGGTGATTCCCAGTACCCGCTGTCCCCCTACAATGATCCCCAGTGCCCAGTGGGGTGATTCCCAGTACCCACTGTCCCCCCAGAATGATCCCCGGTGCCTATTGGGGTGATTCCCAGTACCTGCTGCCCCCCCAGAATGATCCCTGGTGCCCCATGGGGTGATTCCCAGTACCCGCTGTCCCCCTAGAATGACCCCAGTGCCCAGTGGGATGATTCCCAGTACCCACTCTCCCCCCCGGACGATTCCTGGTACCCAATGGGGTGATTCCCAGTATCTGCTGTCCCCCTACAATGATCCCCAGTGCCCAGTGGGATGATTCCCAGTACCTGCTGCCCCCCCCCAGGACAATATCCAGTACCCAGTGGGATGATTCCCAGTACTTGCTGTCCCCCTAGAATGATCCCCAGTGCCCGTTGGGGTGATTCCCAGTACCCACTGTCTCCCTACAATGATCCCCAGTGCCCAGTGGGATGATCCCCAGTACCCACTATGCCCCAAGCACAATCCCCGGTACCGGGGGGGGTGATCCCCGGTTCGGGGTGTCCTCCCGGGGGCAATCCCGGTGCCGTCCAAGAGGGCCCAGCTCTGCCCCCAGCACCCCCGGGGCCGGTACCGGCGCCGCTCTCCATGGTGCTGAGCCCCCCTCCGCCCCCCCTACCCACTGCGGCTCCGGTTTCTGCAGGTAACCGATGCCGGTGCCGGGAAAGGGAGGGGGGGGGTTAGAGGTTGGGGGGGGCACCGCCACCCCACGGGGCAAGGAGGGGCTGGGGAGGGGGTGGCACGAAGGGTCGGGACAGGGGGGGCTCCTGGGGGGACTCGGGGTGGGGGGGGGTAGGTCGGGATCATAGGGCTCCCAGGAGGGTTTGGGGGTCCAGGGGAGGATTCGAGGGGGAGGGTAGGTTGGGACCTGAGGACACCCAAGAGGGTTTAGGGGTCCGGGGGGGCTCCCAGGAGGGTTCGAGGGGAGGTAGGTCGGGACCGGGGGTGCTCCCAGGAGGGTTTGAGGGTCCAGGGGAGGCTCCCAGGAGTGTTTGGGGGTCCAGGGGGGGTTCCCAGGAGGGTTTGAGGGTCCAGGGGGGCTCCCAGGAGGATTCGGGGGTCCGGGGGGGGCTCCCAGGAGGGTTCGAGGTAGGGTAGGTCGGGACTGCGGGGACACCCAGGAGGGTTTGGGGGGCCCGGGGAGGCTCCCAGGAGTGTTTGGGGGTCCAGGGGGGGTTCCCAGGAGGTTTGAGGGTCCAGGGTGGCTCCCAGGAGGGTTCGAGGGGGGGTAGGTCGGGACCGGGGGGGCTCCCAGGAGGGTTTGGGGTGCAGGGGGGGTTCCCAGGAGGGTTTGAGGGTCCAGGGAGGCTCCCAGCAGGGTTCGAGGTAGGGTAGGTAGGGACCGGGGGGGCTCCAGGAGAGTTTGGTGTTCCGGGGGGCTGCCAGGAGGATTCGAGGAGGGGTAGGTCGGGACCAGGAGGGCTCCCAGGAGGGTTTGGGGGTCCGGGGGGCTCCCAGGAGGGTTCGAGTGGGGGTAGGTCGGGACCAGGGGGGCTCCCAGGAGGGTTTGAGGGTCCAGGGGAGGCTCCCAGGAGTGTTTGGGGGTCCAGGGGGGGGTTCCCAGGAGGTTTTGAGGGTCCAGGGAGGCTCCCAGGAGGGTTCGAGGTAGGGTAGGTCGGGACCGGGGGGGCTCCAGGAGAGTTTGGGGGTCCAGGGAGGCTCCCAGGAGGGTTCGAGGTAGGGTAGGTCGGGACTGGGGGCTCCCAGGAGGGTTTGGGGGTCCGGGGGGGCTCCCAGGAGGGTTCGAGGTTAGGTAGGTCGGGACCGGGGGGGCTCCCAGGAGGGTTTGGGGGTCCAGGAGAGGCTCCCAGGAGGGTTCGAGGTGGTGTATGTCGGGAGTGGGGGACACCCAAGAGGGTTTGGGGGTCCGGGGGGGCTCCAGGAGAGTTTGGTGTTCCGGGGGGCTCCCAGGAGGGTTCGAGTGGGGGTAGGTCGGGACCGGGGGGTTCCCAGGAGGGTTTGAGGGTCCAGGGGGGCTCCCAGGAGTGTTTGGGGGTCCAGGGGGGGTTCCCAGGACGGTTTGAGGGTCCAGGAGGCTCCCAGGAGGGTTCGAGGTAGGGTAGGTCGGGAGCGGGGGGCTCCCAGGAGGGTTTGGGGGTCCGGGGGGGCTTCCATGATGGTAGAGGTGGGGTAGGTTGAGACCGGGGGGGCTCCCAGGAGGGTTTGGGGGTCCGGGGGTGCTCCCAGGAGGGTTGGAGGAGGGGGGGGGGGGTAGGTCGGGATCAGGGGGGGCTCCCAGGAGGATTTGAGGGGAAGGAAGGGACCGGAGATGCTCGTTGCTGTCCGCACCCCCCACCATGTGTCCCCCCCTCCCCGGGGGGGGGCGGTCCGGGGACAGGGAGGCCCGGGCGGAGGATCCCGCCCACCAGTCCCCGTTCCCCCCCCACCCCCCCCCCCGCCCCATCCTTCCCACCACCTCCAACTCTCCCTCCCCCCCCCGGCCCCCGCCCCCTCCAGGCTCCGCCACCGGCTCCGTGGCCGCCGCTCCGGGCGGGGGCTGCGCTCGCCAGGTGAGTCCGATCCCCCCCCCACACCCAACAAGCTCCATCCCCGGTAGCCGGTAAGGTGTGGGGGGGGGGGGGGGAGGTGGGGGGAGTGCTGAGCTTCCCCCGGGGAAGCACCGGGGCTTCCTCGCCCGTAACGCCCCCGGTACCGGCTACCGGGGGTGGGGGGGGGGGGGGGGGGGGAATCCCGGCATCCCCAGCTCCATCTCCGCCTGCATCCCTGGCTCCATCCATCCCCCCCCCCCCCCCCCTCCCGCACCCCCTTCTGCCCCCACCACCCCCGGGTGATTCCCGACCTTGGGGACACCGGAGAGCCGCATCACGCACCGGGAGACCCCCCCCCCCCCCCCCCCCCCGCCGGGTCCCATGAGTGAACCCCCCTCACCCCCTGTACCGGGACATCGGCTACCGGTTCAGACCGGTGGGTTGCCCGCAGTGACCGGCTCAGAGGGAGGGGGGGTGAGGGGCAGAGGAGGGGAGGTCTGAGTGGTGGGGGGGGGGTGAGAGGTAGAGGAGG
>JAUMJK010002020.1:0-47223 GCA_033558105.1 Coccyzus lansbergi
GGGACCCCCTGCTCTGTGGAGCCCTACCCTGCACGCTGGGCTCTCCACGGGACCCCCAGCCCCTCCCCAGGACTTCCCCGGCCTCCCCTTCCTTCTCTAGGCTCCTCTATTCCCCCCCACCCCCGGACTTACCTGCCCCCTCCCCCCCTTCCTCCTTCCGTCTTCAGGCCCCTCTCTTCCCCCCTCTCCTCTCAGGCCCCTCTCTTCTCCCCCTCTCTTCCCCCCCTTTCTTCCCCCCTCTCCTCTCAGGCCCCTCTCCTCTCAGGCCCCTCTCTTCCCCCCTCCCCTCTCAGCCTCCTCTCTTCCCCCCTCCCCTCTAAGCCTCCTCTCTTCCCCCCTCCCCTCTCAGCCTCCTCTCTTCCCCCCTCCCCTCTCAGCCTCCTCTCTTCCCCCCTCCCCTCTCAGCCTCCTCTCTTCCCCCCCTCTCCCCTCAGACCCCTCTCTTCCCCCCCTCTCCCCTCAGACCCCTCTCTTCTCCCCTCTCCCCTCAGACCCCTCTCTTCCCCCCTCTCCCCTCAGACCCCTCTCTTCCCCCCCTCTCCCCTGAGGCCCCTCTGTTCCCCCCCTCTCCTCTCAGGCTCCTCTGTTCCCCCCTCTCCTCTCAGGCTCCTCTGTTCCCCCCCTCTCCTCTCAGACCCCTCTGTTCCCCCTCTCCTCTCAGGCCCCTCTCTTTCCCCCTCTCCTCTCAGGCCCCTCTCTTTCCCCCTCTCCTCTCAGGCCCCTCTCTTTCCCCTCTCCTCTCAGGCCCCTCTCTTTCCCCCTCTCCTCTCAGGCCCCTCTGTCCCCCCCTCTCCTCTCAGGCCCCTCTCTCCTCCCCTCCTGGAGGCTCAGGGCCCAGCTCCTGTGGCCATGCTGCTGCTTTTAGTGCCTACTTCCTTCTGGTTTTACCCCAAAAGCTTGGGGGTCACAGATGCTGGGGCAGGGATTGCCCAGCGGTGCCCCCTCCTCCCCTGCCCCATTGGGGTGGATGTTTCTCCTCTGTGGCCCCAGGGTGGGATTTCATAGAATCATAGAAGAACCAGGTTGGAAGAGACCCACTGGATCATCAAGTCCAACCATTGGGGTGGGATTGGCCTGGGTTGCTGCTCCCTGATGCCTGCTCCTCAGCGCTGACTTCGCACATGACCCTTGTCCACGCCTGACCCCAGCAATCTTGGCTCCGTCTCCTCTGCCCTTTCTCCTGCGCTGCCTTGGAAAAGTCCCAGCTCCGAGCTCGCTCGGGCTGAGGCACAGGCTCCTGAGCCTTCGGGAAGCCAACCCTTTTTGGCAAGAGCCCTCCAAGACCGCCTGGTTCCGCTCCTTTTGGATCAAACCCTGTTATCAACACCCGCCGCCTGTTTCTCAAACTGGCAGCACCCAAACTGGAGGCACAGCCCATGCTTCCAGCCTAAACTGTTTCATAGAATCATAGAACAACCAGGTTGGAAGAGACCCATTGGATCATCGAGTCCAACCATTCCCATCAAACACTAACCCATGTCCCTCAGCACCTCATCTACCTGTCCCTTAAACACCTCCAGGGAAGGGGAATCAACCACCTCCCTGGGCAGCCTATTCCAATGCCCAGTGACCCTTTCCATGAAAAACTTCCTCCTAATCTCCAGCCTAAATCTCCCCTGGTGGAGCTTGAGGCCATTCCCTCTTGTCCTGTCCGCTGTCCCTTGGGAGAAGAGCCCAGCTCCCTCCTCTCTACAACCTCCCTTCAGGTAGTTGTAGAGAGCAGTGAGGTCTCCTCTCAGCCTCCTCGTCTCTAGGCTAAACAACCTGCTGTGTGTGCCCGTTCGAGAACCAAATCCTCTCAGCTCTCTAAAATATCCACAGGCATTTTGCTGCTTAAGTCTGAGGCGAATAAGCTGGGAAAACATCTAGTGCTTCCATGCTTGCTGTCCTGCCCTTGCTTCCATCTCTTACTTATCCTGGTGTGACCGTGGGCACGAGTGAGTGAGCAGGGTGCAGGGCACGAGGAGCTTTTCATTCTTCCCTGGGGGAACCTGTAAAATGTCTTGGCCGCCTCGGAGCAATCCTGGAGCTTTCTCAGGCTCCTTGGATCCAAATGGTGTGTTTTGGGGCAGGAAATGTGCTGAGCAGTCAGAGCTGGATTCAGCCAGGGTGGTCTGGGAGCCTGGCTCACAAAACACAGCTCATAGAATCATAGAACAACCAGGTTGGAAGAGACCCATCGGATCATCGAGTCCAACCATTCCTATCATGCAGGTGTATTTTTCTTCTCTCTCTCCGCTCAAGCTTTGTTTTAACCTGGTGAATATGTGACAGCGGCTGTGACATTGGGCTCTGCTGGTTAAACAGGTCGGAGATGTGGAACCCGGCCAGCTGGGTCACCTCCAGCCTCCGTCCTGCCTCGTGCGGGAGGAACTGGATGGAAAAGGCAGCTCCGAGAACAGCTGACTCTGAGGGCAGGCGCTTCCCCAAAGATGATCTTGCCCCTTGGGCTGTAGCGGTTGGTTGGATGTGGGTAACCCCAGACACTCTGGGCTGTGAGGGGCTGTGCCCTGCCAGGAGCTGCCAGGTGGACGTTGCTGGGGAACTGTTGAGAGGTCCTGTGCCAGCTCGTGGTTGGTTTCTGGATTTTTCTGGGCAGGAGAGAGCTGCCTCCTTGAGCTGTGTCAGCTTTCTTGGGTCTGAGCTTCCCAGGAGAAGTGATGGAGCGATGTGGACAGGCTGGAGAAGTGGCCAGTGCGAACCTCGTGGAGTTGAACAAGGCCAAGGTCCTGCACCTGGGTCAGGGCAACCCAAAGTACAAATCCAGGCTGGGTGGAGAATCATAGAACAACCAGGTTGGAAGAGACCCATCGGATCATCGAGTCCAACCATTCCTATCAAACACTAAACCATGTCCCTCAGGACCTCATCTACCCGTCCCTTAAACACCTCCAGGGAAGGTGACTCAACCCCCTCCCTGGGCGGCCTGTTCCCGTGCCCAATGACCCTTTCCATGAAAAACTTCCTCCTAATCTCCAGCCTAAATCTCCCCGGTGGAGCTTGAGGCCATTCCCTCTTGTCCTGTCCCTTGGGAGAAGAGCCTAGCTCCCTCCTCTCCACAACCTCCCTTCAGGTAGTTGTAGAGAGCAATGAGGTCTCCTCTCAGCCTCCTCTTCTCCAGGATAAACACCCCCAGCTCTCTCAGCCGCACCTCATAGGACCTGTTCTCCAGCCCCTTCTCCAGCTTCGTGGCTCTTCTCTGGACTTGCTCCAGAGCCTCAACATCCTTCTTGTGCTGAGGGGCCCAGAACTGAACACAGGATTCAAGGAGCGGCCTCACCAGTACTGAGTCCAGAGGGAGAAGAAGCTCCGTGGCCCTGCTGGTCACACCATTTCTGATCCAAGCCAGGATGCCATTGGCCTTCTTGGCCACCCTGAATGGATTGGGAGCAGCCCTGAGGAGAAGGACGTGGGGGATTAGTATTGGAGAAGCTCAGTGTGAGCTGTCAAAGAAACCAACACATTTCCTGGGCTGCACCCAAAGCCATGGGATCAGCAGGTGAGGGAGGGGATCCTGCCCCTCTGCTCCACTCTGGTGAGACCCCACCTGGAGCCCTGAGTCCAGTTCTGGAATTCTCAGCACAGGAAAGACATGGAGATGTTGGAGCAAGTTCCAGGGGATGCTACGGAGATGATTGGAAGGCTGGAGCACCTCCTGTACAAGCCCAGGCTGAAAGAGTTGGTATTGTTCATCCTGGAGAAGAGGAGGTCTCTGGGAAGACCTTAGAGCAGCTTCTAGTATGGGAAGGTGCTCCAGGAAAGCTGAGGAGAGGGTTTTGATCAGGAGTGTGGGGATAGCATGAGGGGAATGGTTTTCAGCTGCAAGAGGGAAGATTTTGATGAGATCTTGGGGTGAAATGTTTCCTTCTGAGGATTGGGAGGCCCTGGCCCAGGTTGCCCAGAGCAGTGGTGGCTGCCCCATCCCTGGAGGGGTTCAGGGCCAGGTTGGCTGAGGCTTTGAGGCCCTTTCCAACCCAAACCATTCCACGAAGAAAAGCCTCTGCCCAGTTCTGTCCCGGTACACGTGACACCACCCAGCGAGGAGAAAACTTTGGCCACGCGGAGTGGTTGCGGGGTAACGCAGCAAGAACAGAAGCCAAGGCTTTTGACCTGGGAAAGCCGAGGAAAAAGCTTCCCTGCGGGCTCAGTGTGAGATGTGTCATCCTGTGGCTTGTGCAGGTCACCCCATGAGGCTCGATCAGCTCAGCACGAAGGGAAATGGGATGTTGAGTGTTAGGACCCAACTGGGAATGGGTTTTGTCCAGTGCCCTTGGTGCTGTGCTGCTCTGTTTTGACTTTGTGCCTGGCTGTGTGGCTGGAACCCAGGTGCCCTAGAGAGAGGCTTCCTGCTTGAAACAAAAAGACGATTCTGTGAAGAGGAATCACAAAAGTAACGTTATGGGTTTAATCATAGAATCATAGAACAACCAGGTTGGAAGAGACCCATCAGATCATCGAGTGCAACCATTCCTATCAAACACTAAACCATGTCCTTCAGGACCTCATCCACCCGTCCCTTAAACACCTCCAGGGAAGGGGAATCAACCCCGTCCCTGGGCAGCCTATTCCAATGCCCAGTGACCCTCTGTGTGAAAAACTTCCTCCTAATCTCCAGCCTGAATCTCCCCTGGTGGAGCTTGAGGCCATTCCCTCTCGTCCTGTCCCCTGTCCCTTGGGAGAAGAGCCCAGCTCCCTCCTCTCCACAACCTCCTTTCAGGGAGTTGTAGAGAGTAATGAGGTCTCCTCTCAGCCTCCTCTTCTCTAGGATAAACACCCCCCAGCTCTCTCAGTCGCTCCTCATAGGGCCTATTCTCCAGCCCCTTCCCCAGCTTCGTTGCTTGGAGAAGGAGTTGGCTGGGAACTGAAAGAGAGGGTGTGTGGAGCTGGTGCTTTATGCCTTCTGTCCAGATAGTGTTTCGGTGCTGAGTAAGCTGTGTTCCGAGCGTGTGTGCCCGAGTGAGAAGGTGCAGGGGGCTGTGTCGCTGTGCTCGAGGCCCTCTTGGAGAAATCTGGGTCCCACTGCTGTGTTGAGGCTGATGTTGGCACCGTGCGCGTGAGGACAGGGCTGTGCTGAGCCTCAGGAGTCCAAACTGCACCTCCCACCTGCGAGAGACTCGTCCATCAGCCAGGGTGGATTAATACGAATTAAGAAGTGATCCGAGGCTCATTTCTCTGCGGTCGGGGCTGATACAGGCAGAGCAGAGGGGATCTCTGTAAGAATTCCTAACCCGCTTTTCCTTTCTTTCTCTTCAGGAACTCGGCGTGAGGCACCAGGACAAAGATGCTCAACTTAAGGACTTGTGCAGCAAAGCTGCGGCCGTTGACGGCCTCACAGACTGTAAAGACAATTTCCCAGCACAGGCCGGCAGCACCCAGGACGTTCCAACAGATCCGGTGCTACAGCGCGCCGGTGGCTGCCGAGCCCTTTCTGAGTGGGACTAGTTCCAACTACGTGGAGGAAATGTATTACGCGTGGCTGGAAAATCCCAAAAGTGTACATAAGGTAAGGAGCAACCTCGCCAGGATCTCGCCTCCCCTTCTCTCCCCGTGTGCCCCAGAGGTGTGGGTTCAGGTAATTGTGCGCATCCCGAGGACGACTGGATTCAACTGGAGGGACCGGATGGTTGCGGATGGTCCTTCTGCTTTGCTTTGCCCAAGAGGAACGTCAGCGCTTCCTTGAGCCTGAGCCAAGAGGAGCTTCTCTGTTCAAGCTGGAATGTCATCAGCCTGTGGGACGGGGGCAGCATCCTGGATTACAACTGGATACAAGAAATACCTTCTCCTGGGAATCCGCCTTTAACGAGCTGCCAAGGCTTTGTTTGTGCCAGTTCCCTGATGGCTCATCTGGAGGGTTTATTCCGGAGCGGAGGAGGGTGGAGGAGGCAGGGCGGGTGTTCTATGCATCCTGACCACTTTCCTTGCTGCTCCAGATGCAGGGGCCATTACTGGTTGGGGTCGCAGGGGCTGTTACTGGTTGGGGTCACTGACTGAACAGGAGTCAGCAGGGGCCCAGGTGGCCAAGAAGGCCAAGGGCATCCTGGCTTGTATCAGAAACGGTGTGACCAACAGGGCCAGGGAGGTTCTTCTCACTCTCAACTTGGCACTGGTGAGGCTGCTCCTTGAATCCTGTGTTCAGTTCTGGGCCCCTCAGCACAAGAAGGATGTTGAGGCTCTGGAGCGAGTCCAGAGAAGAGCAACAAAGCTGGTGAAGGGGCTGGAGAACAGGCCCTATGAGGAGCATCTGAGAGAGCTGGGGGTGTTTATCCTGGAGAAGAGGAGGCTGAGGGGAGACCTCATTGCTCTCTGCAAGTCCCTGAGAGGAGGTTGTGGAGAGGAGGGAGCTGGGCTCTTCTCCCAAGGGACAGGGGACAGGACAAGAGGGAATGGCCTCAAGCTCCACCAGGGAAGGGTCAGGCTGAACATAAGGAAAAGGTTTTTCCCAGAAAGGGTGATTGGTCAGTGTCAGAGGCTGCCCAGGGAGGTGGTTGATTCCCCTTCCCTGGAGGGGTTTAAGCGATGGGTGGACAAGGTCCTGAGGGACATGGGTTAGTGTTTGATAGGAATGATTGGACTCAATGATCCGGTGGGTCTCTTCCAACCTGGTTGTTCTATGATTGTATGATTCTATGTTTTTCCCTGTCCCCAGTGAAAATATTTCTGTAGTAACTGAGTGTCGGCATTAGCAAGGGGATTTTTAAGACAGTTTGATATGCATCCCGAAGCAGAGCAGCGATTTTCTTTGCTCCCCAGCACGTGAGCAGCCGGTGAGGCAGGACGCGATGGTTCAGTGAGGGTGGGTAAGGAATCTCACGCCTCTACACTTGCGTCAGTGTTTCCGATGGCAAGAGTCCCACACATCCCCAGCCTGCAGGGTGCTGGGGAGGCCTTAAAGCAGGATCAGAGCTGGATTTGCACAAACACTGATGAGTTTATTACCCTTTTGAGGCAAATGTGTGGATGAGCTGAGCAATACAGGCTCAGAAAGCACCGAGTGTGTTGATTTGGGCTTATCAGACAGTGACTTGCAAGCCACCCAAGCAAACACCCGCGGTTCAGCCCAGTCCTTCAGAGGGGGGGATATTAAATTAAAAGCTGTGAATCCGAACGCTAGAGTCTAATTTAGAAACCAGTGAGGGTTCTGTCACTCTGTCCCAGCGACAGGCGCAGTTGTGGCTCTGGCAAAGAGCCTTCCCAGTTGGATATCAGCTCCTTGGCAGTTGAGGTTTGAGCACCTACAAGGGTGGAGCTCCCACTGCCTTCCAGGGGTTGTTTATCCTGGAGAAGAGGAGGCTGAGAGGAGACCTCATTACTCTCTACAACTACCTAAAGGGAGGTTGTAGAGAGGAGGGAGCTGGCCTCTTCTCCCAAGTGACAGGGGACAGGATAAGAGGGAATAGCCTCAAGCTCCACCAGGGGAGATTTAGGCTAGAGATTAGGAGGAAGTTTTTCACATTGGGCATTGGAATAGGCTGCCCAGGGAGGTGGTTGATTCCCCTTCCCTGGAGGTGTTTAAGGGACGGGTGGATGAGGCCCTGAGGGACATGGGTTAGTGTTTGATAGGAATGGTTGGACTCGATGATCCGATGGGTCCCTTCCAACCTGGTTGTTCTATGATTCTATGATTAAGAACTGCACGTGGCTGTGAGTCACCCCTGGATATCAATGTCCCTTGGAGTACTTTGGTGTTTGGTGAGCAGTGCAGGGGTTTGTACAAAATTTTGCTTCCCGTGTGGCTGGGAATGGTTTGTGGCAGCAGGAAAAGCAGCATGAAGATGAAACAGGGGCTCGTCGTTGCCCAGAGAGGAAAGGTCACGAGGAAGACTTTGAACAAACAGTTCTGTGAAGCTGAAGGTTGATTAACGAAACCTGTTGTGTTGTATTTGATGAAAGAGGTTCTTTATAATGTAGGGAAATGAATGGTTGGACTTAATGATCCGGTGGGTGTCTTCCAACCTGGTGATTCTATGATTCTGTGATTCTATGATTCTAGAGAGCTTGTTAAGCAAAACCAAGCTGACTCCTCGACAGAGAAGGTTTGGACTGGATGATCTCTGAAGGTCCCTTCCAACCCTAAGTACTCTGGTCCTTTGAAATCCAACTTCAGGACCCAAAACTCCTTGTGGGGCTGATACCTGAGGTTTGGCATGGACAATGCCCAATAACCCTCTGTGTGAAAAACTTCCTCCTAATCTCCAGCCTAAATCTCCCCTGGTGGAGCTTGAGGCCATTCCCTCTCGTCCTGTCCCTTGGGAGAAGAGCCCAGCTCCCTCCTCTCCACAACCTCCTTTCATTTAGTTGTAGAGAGTAATGAGGTCTTCTCTCAGCCTCCTCTTCTCCAGGATAAACCCCCCCAGCTCTCTCAGATGCTCCTCATAGGGCCTGTTCTCCAGCCCCTTCACCAGCTTTGTTGCTCTTCTCTGGACTCTCTCCAGAACCTCAACATCCTTCTTGTGCCGAGGGGCCCACAACTGAACACAGGATTCAAAGAGCGGCCTCACCAGATTCAGTGAAAGCCTCTGAGCTTGGCACAGCCTGTGATGGCTCAGGATGCTCAGCACTGGCCAGACCCCCAGGCACCTTGCTGGCTTCAGGGCACGTGGCTGAGGACCTCTGACCACATTCAGTGACACCTGTGGTCAAACCTCTGTGACAAGCGAGGCCTTAGAATAATGGTCATGGAATGGTTTGGGTTGGAAGGAACCTTAAAGCCAGTCAAGTTCCAATCCCCCGGAATGGGCAGGGACACCTCTCACTGGATCAGGAGCTCATATCCCCATCCAGCCTGGCCTTGAACCCCTCCAGGGATAGCGCAGCCTCCACTTCTGGTCCACATTGCCCAGAGAGCCTCCCCACCCTCACAGGAAAACATTTCTTCCTGAGATCTCATCAAAATCTCCCTTCTTGCAGCTGAAAACCATTCCCCTCATCCTATCCCCCCATTCCTGATCAAAAGCCTCTCCCCAGCTTTCCTGCAGCTCCTTTCCATACTGGAAGCTGCTCTAAGGTCTCCCTAGAGCCTTCTCCTCTCCAGGCGGAACAACCCCGACTCTTTCAGCCCTCAAACAGCAGCTTGGGAGCTGATGTTTTTATAGTGTTTGTCAGAGCCTGCGGCCAGGGAGCCTGGAATACCCTGGAATTGCGTTGGGCAATAAAGCTTCCAGTGAAAGCGTCCGAGCTGCCGCAGCCAGTGCCACACCTCGTTCCCAGAGCTTGAAATGAACTTTTCCTTTCAGAACAGACACAAATCACACCTTGGAGAGGCTGCTGCTGTTCAGTATCAGGGGGACGAGGTCGCTAAGGTGGCACCTCTGCCTCCCTTCTCCTTGCTGGGCACACCAGTGCTCCCTTTCTCTTGCCTCTCCTTATTTTCCAGTCGATTACCCATCCCTAAACCACCAAGAGCAGATCGCTTTCCCATCCTAAGGCTGTGGAACCCATCCTGGGCTGCTTTTCTCTCCTGCTGCAGGAGCGCTGGGCAGAGTCCAATGGGATGAGGTTTAACATGACCAAATGCCGGGTCCTGCACTTAGGGCACAACAACCCTGAGCAGAGCTACAGACTGGGAGAAGTCTGGCTGGAAAACTACCAGGAGGAGAGGGACCTGGGGGTGTTTGTCGACAGCGACTGACCATGAGCCAGCAGTGTGCCCAGGTGGCCAAGAAGGCCAAGGGCATCTTGGCTTGGATCAGAAATGGTGTGACCAGCAGGGCCAGGGAGGTGATTCTCCCTCTGGACTCAGCACTGGGGAGGCCGCTCCTTGAATCCTGTGTCCAGTTCTGGGCCCCTCAGCACAAGAAGGATGTTGAGGCTCTGGAGCAAGTCCAGAGAAGAGCCACGAAACTGGTGAAGGGGCTGGAGAACAGGCCCTATGAGGATTGTCTGAGAGAGCTGGGGGTGTTTCTCCTGGAGAAGAGGAGGCTGAGAGGAGACCTCATTGCTCTCTCCAACTCCCTGAGAGGAGGTTGTGTAGAGGAGGGAGCTGGGCTCCTCTCCCAAGGGACAGGGGACAGGACAAGAGGGAATGGCCTCAAGCTCTGCCAGGGGAGATTTAGGCTGGAGATTAGGAGGAAGGTTTTCACACAGAGGGTCATTGGGCTTTGGAACAGGCTGCCCAGGGAGGGGGTTGATTCCCCTTCCCTGGAAGTGTTTAAGGCACAGGTAGATGAGGTCCTGAGGGACGTGGTTTAGTGTTTGATAGGAATGGTTGGACTCGATGACCCGATGGGTCCCTTCCAACCTGGTTGTTCTATGATTCTATGACTTTTTGGAGCAGGGAAGGGGCTCGGACTGCTCTCACCAGGAGCAAGGATCATGCAAACAGCAGCTCTGCCCCTGTTGCTGCTGTGATTTCCTTTAGCCAACAGCGATCGGAGTGGGCCAGTGTTTGGCTTTGGGGTTTGGTTGGTTTCTTTGTGACGTTGCCAAATTGTTCCAGCTTTTATTTTCCTCCAGCGTGACCTGGTTCTAAATTTAATCACCTTGCGCAGTGATGCGATGGGGCGTCTGGGCAAATCCAGGCTGGAAATAGCATGTGACCAGAGGAGCTCCTGGGAAGGGGAGAGCTGGTGTTTTTCCAGCAGAGGTCAGGTTTTTGGACTCCTCCACCCTTCTGCCAGAATGGGAGATCATAGTATCATAGAGTCCTAGATTGGAAGAGACCTTTGAGATCAAGTTTGGAAGAGACCTTTGAGAGCGAGTCCAGAGAAGAGCAACGAGGCTGGTGAAGGGTCTGGAGAACAGGCCTTATGAGGAGCGTCTGAGAGAGCTGGGGGTGTTTATCCTGGAGAAGAGGAGGCTGAGGGGAGACCTCATTGCTCTCTGCAAGTCCCTGAGAGGAGGTTGTGGAGAGGAGGGAGCTGGGCTCTTCTGCCAAGGTACAGGGGACAGGACGAGAGGGAATGGCCTCAAGCTCCACCAGGGGAGATTTAGGCTAGAGATTAGGAGGAAGTTTTTCACAGAAAGGGTCATTGGGCATTGGAATAGGCTGCCCAGGGAGGTGGTTGATTCCCCTTCCCTGGAGGTGTTTAAGGGACAGGTGGATGAGGTCCTGAGGGACATGTTTTAGTGTTTGATAGGAATGGTTGGACTCGATGATCCGATGGGTCTCTTCCAACCTGGTGATTTTATGATTGTATGATTGTATCATCAAGTCCAAGTGTACCTGTCCACTACTAAATCGTATCCTCATCCGCCCATCTTTTGAATCTCTGCAGGGATGGTGACTCCACCACCTCCCTGGGTCCCTGTTCCAGTGCCTGAGAACCCCTTCAGTGAAAAAGTTTTTTCCTGATGCCCAGTCTGAACCTGCCCTGGCGGAGCTTGAGGCCATTCCCTCTCGGCCTGTCCCCTGTCCCTTGGGCGAAGAGCCCAGCTCCCTCCTCTCCACAACCTCCTTTCAGGGAGTTGCAGAGAGCAATGAGGTTTTCCCCTCAGCCTCCTCTTCTCCAGGATAAACACCCCCAGCTCCCTCAGCTGCTCCTTGTTCTCCACCTCTGTTGCCTTCTCTGGACATGCTCCAGCCCTTTTCAATCTCATCCTTGTAGTGAGGGGTACAGGATTCAAAGTGTGGCCTCACCAGTGCTGTGTACAAGGGCAGTGTCGCTTCCCTGGTCCTACTGGCCACAGCATTTCTGATCCAAGCCGAGATATTGTCGACATTCTTGGCCACCTGGGCCACTTGGTGGCTCATCTTCAGTCGGCTTTCAACCAACACCCCCAGGTCCTTCTCTACCAGGCAGCTTTCCAACCAGATGCTGCTTCTGCAGATCCACTTCTTGTCATTGGTGACCTGGTTTGAACGTGCTGGGGGTGGTTGAGCCGCACTGTTCACATTCCTGCGGCACCAAGGTTGGGTTGGGGCTCTGTTGGAGAAACCTTTGGGCTGAGAGCAGTGTGTGAATCCGGTGGGATCTGTGTGCTATGCCGTCCTGCCTTGCCCTTGTCCCTTGTGTCCCTTAGTGTGGGAAGTGGGAGGGGTGGGAGCGCGATGGGACCATGTGGCTTGGACTTTGCTCTGCTGGGCTCTCCCAGCCTCTCTACGTAACCAAATTAACTGGAGTTAACTGGCCTGGGGTGCTCCTGGGTGCTCCAGGCTGTGCTGAATAAGCACCACAAGGTCGCATCAAGTCCATCAAGGGCTTTTCAGAGGATTTTGCTTTGTTTTCTTGAAATGCCTATTGCAGAGAGGACAGGAGCAGGAGTAGAATCTGCCTTGAGGATCCACCCAGTGCGGGTGTCAGCGTCACTGAAACCACAGAGAAAAGTGTGAGAGGGACTGTAAAAAGAAAAAAGTGTTAGTCTCCCAAGTGACAGGGCAAGAGGGAATGGCCTCAAGCTCCACCAGGGGAGCTTCAGGCTGAACATTAGGAAAAAATTTTTCATGGAAAGGGTCATTGGGCACTGGCAGAGGGAGGGGTTGAATCCCCTTCCCTGGAGGGGTTTAAGGGACGGATGGACGAGGAGCTGAGGGACATGGGTTAGTGATTGATGGGAATGGTTGGACTTGGTGATCCGATGGGTCTCTTCCAGCCTGGTTGTTCTGTGATTCTGTGAGTAGGAAAATAAAATAATTGGGATAGGAGAGCATTTTAGTGCTTCCCTGTACGAGGCCTTTGGCAGCAGCTGCCTGGGGCTGCCTTGCAGCAGGGAGGTCGCTCTGCTCCTGGGGACTTTCTCTCCCTGCTGTGGCTGTAGAGCAGCGAGGAAGGCTTTGAGTAACGACCCCGTCACCTCTTTTTCTTTCCCTTTTCTAGTCATGGGACATCTTCTTTCGCAACGCCAACGCCGGAGCCGCTCCGGGCACCGCTTACCAAAGCCCCCCTCCGCTCAGCACCAGCCTCTCCACCCTGTCGCAAGCCCAGTTCCTGGTCCAGGCACAGCCCAACGTGGATAAACTGGTGGAGGATCATCTCGCAGTGCAATCTCTTATCAGGGCGTATCAGGTAAGGAGAGGGGCAGTGGCTAAGGTTGACCTGGTGGATGCATGTGTTGAGAGCACGAGGGATGCACTTGGCTGCCTGTTTTTTATCAGGAGCTGCTGATCTGTTTGGGTTCAGCTGATGCTTTGCTGCACAATGAGAAGATTAAAGCTGTTGTCACCTAAACAGAGCGATGATGGTTGCGGGGAGGGGGTGGTTAGGGGGGTTTGCTGGCTTCTAAAATTAAGCTCCTGCGCAATGCGCTCCTGCCACACTCAGCAGGGCCATAGGACACTTATCCTGCTTCCCCTGCATTGCCGAGAGAACTTCTGAGATCTGAAAATGAAAGTTCAGGAAACATTTCCTTGGAATTTGTGACCTGGATGAGGCTGGTGGTGCTGCTGGGCTGCACCTCGGAGTTGTGCTGCTGAAGCCAAACAAGTTTCAAGTGGAAAGGGAACATAGAATCATAGAACAACCAGGTTGAAAGGGACGCATCAGATCATCAAGTCCAACCATTCCTATCAAACACTAAACCGTGTCCCTCAGAACCTCATCTACCTGTGCCTTAAACACCTCCAGGGAAGGGGAATCAACCACCTCCCTGGGCAGCCTATTCCAATGCCCAGTGACCATTTCTGTGAAGAACTTCCTCCTAATCTCTAGCCTAAATCTCCCCTGGTGGAGCTTGAGGCCAACCTCCTCCAGCCAGTGTTTGAACTCCAGGGAACGTGTAAATACATTTCTACGTCTGTGTCATCCTTTCACCTTCTGATTTCTCAAGTCCGGGGGCTCTAATTGGGGCTGCAGTGAGAAGTTCACCAACCTGGCGGCTGTGAAGGTGTGATCTCGGTCTCCTCGCCTCTCCCTGCGAAGAAGCACCTCCTGCAGGTCATGTTCCTGCTCGGGTACAGGGAAAATCCAGTGTACAAGGCCACGGGATGAGGCAAGAACTGCAGCAGTAGGCAAGTCCAAAGATCTACCTAGTCTTGGAGAAAGTGCCCCTGCTACCTCTGCCCTCCTTTTCTGTGAGGAGGCGAAGCCAAGATGCGTTCCTGGGACCTCCCTCTTCCCCTGTGGCTGCTTTAGTGGGAGGTGGAGCACCCTGTCAGCTCTGCAGCTCATGTTGATCCTGGGGAGCCCTTTCATAGAATCATAGAATCACCATGTTGGAAGAGACCCATCGGATCAACGAGTCCAACCAAATGCTGCAGCTCTCTGTGGCGGAACAAGCCGATGGTGCCAGGTTGAAACAAGTGGTGACCGATGATGGGCTTGGAAGCAGCAGCTCCAAGTCAGCAGTTTGAACACAAAACCTGCAACGCCTTCTGCATTCCCGTCACCTCCTCAGGCTGTGAAAAGTAGTGCTGGGAGGTTTGCTCTTGGTTGTGTGTTTCTGAGCTGTCTGCCTTGAGAGATCCACCTCCCTGCGGCTGTGACTGTCCAGGTGAGGAGTTCAGCGCAGGGTACGGAGGGACGGAAGAGCAGGGAGGCAGGAGGAAACTCTGATTTTGGCAGGCAACCTGCGTAAAACACCAGGCAATTAACTTCTTAACTGGATCAGCTGGATTGTCCCTTTAATTAGAGGTGAGCAGTGATGCTGCTTTAATGTGACGTCAGTGATGGCTTCGTCAGTGCAGCAGTGGTTGCATCTCCACGTTATCATTTCTTTTTAAATCATAGATTTATGGAATGGTTTGGGTTGGAAGGGACCTCAAAGCCCATCCAGTCCCACTCGTGCCATGGGCAGGGACACTTCCCGCTGGATCAGGGGCTCCAAGCTCCATCCAGCCTGGCCTTGAACCCCTCCAGGGATGGGGCAGCCACCACTGCTCTGGGCAACCTGGGCCAGTTCCACCCTCACAGAGAACCATTTCTTCCTAAGATCTCATCTCAGTCTCCCTTCCTGCCAAGGACACTGTGAGCTGCTGACCTCTGGCAGCACAGATGAGGATGAATGTTCCTCAGACGCATTCCTCTGCCTTTCTGGAACTCCTGCTGCTGGTGGCAGTGCTCGTTTTCTCTTCTCTGTTGGCAGAAGAGGACCTGGATCTGTCAAAATCTGCAAAATCGCCTCTTCATTTGCTGTGATCATAGAATCATAGAATCACCAGGTCGGAAGAGACCCACCGGATCATCGAGTCCAGCCATTCCCATCAAACACTAAACCATGTCCCTTAGGACCTTATCTACCCATCCCCTAAACCCCTCCAGGGAAGGGCACTCAACCCCCTCCCTGGGCAGCCTCTGACACTGACCAATCACTCTTTCTGGGAAAAACTTCCTCCTGATGTCCAGCCTAAATCTCCTCTGGTGGAGCTTGAGGCCAGCTCCACCAGGTGATGCTTGGAGGTGATGCTTAGGAGGAAACCACAGGTTTGGAGTTTCTGCATCCTCCGTGGAGCGGAGGAGCTCGGTTTTTACACCAGGCTGGCAGTGGGAGACCCTCTGAGGTCAATTGTGGAAGGAGAAGGCCTTCCTCCTACTGTCCCACAGAACCAGGCAGAGCAGAGCTGGTGGCTCTGTCACTGGGAGCCAACCCAGCTTCTTCAGGCAGCCTGAAACTGTGGAAAACCTAAAGAGGGAACCTGCGCGTGGCTTGGTTGGATTGTTTTTAAGGCATGTCTCTGCAATTAACGTGTCTTAACGACTAATCTGTGTTGTTGCTTCCAGGTCAGGGGTCACCACATTGCAAAGCTCGATCCTCTCGGCATTAGTTGTGTAAATTTTGATGATGCACCAGTAACTGTTTCTCCGAACGTCGGTGAGAATTACTCTGCAAATTAATTCTAATGTAATTTAACTTTTTTACCCCTCCCCTCTTTTGTTTTTCTTCCCTTTCCCCTCTCCCTCTTGGTTCTCCTTTCCACCCCCCGGCCCATTTCATAGATTCGAGGGCACCATGTAGCACAACTCGACCCACTGGGCATCTTGGATGCGGATCTGGACTCCTCCCTTCCAGCCGATCTTATCACATCCGCAGACAAACTGGGTGAGGGCTTTGAGAGCAGTCAGTGCTGCATCGCTTGAGCTCCTCTTTCACAGCTTCGTAGGTAGACGCTTCACCAGGAAAGGGGGAAAGGTCTTAAGTTTCCTCAGTAATGATCACTCTGAGTCGTAGCCGCCTTGGAGCAGCCTCCAAGCCGCCTCCAGCCGCCTTCTGCCCCACTCTGGCTGTCGAGGCCGCTGGGTCTGGAGCCCAAACCCTCTCGCTCGGCTCACGTTTCTCCTCCAATTAATGATGTCCTTCAACTTACTCATCCAGGGGCGGAAGCAATTGCATCTTCTGGAAACACAAAGCAGAGAGGATTTCTGCTGGGGACACCTGGAGGTCTGGTCCCTCAGCTCCTCTTGCTGCTCCTGGGGGCCCTGGGAGCTGTGGGAAACGTCTCCGCGGGGCTGGGAAGCACCTTTTGGTGCATCCCTGTCCTGCTCTCCATCACTCCCAGCTTGCTGCAGCATCCACAAATCCCTGAATTGCCCCTTTTTTCTAAGCCTGAGCTGTGACTCCCTGTCAGTGATCATAACAAGGAAGCTTTGGGATGTGTTCCCAGCCGAGTCGCAAGGTGGAAATCGATGCCTCAGAGTGAGAGCTGCATGAGTGTTGCACAGAGCGCGTGTGATGCTTAGGACTGGAAATCCTAATCCGAAAGCGCTTCAGCTCAGCGCCTTAGATTTGATCTTTGTAGTTTGCTGCCGTTCTTCTGGCCCGAGTGAGGTTGCGGCGCTGAGCTCTCTCTCTCACCTCGCTGGTGCTTTCCGATGGGTCGTTCCCCGGCACTCGGAGCGCTCGGCATGCTTCTAACGTAGAGCAGAGCAGTGATGATTACTAACCTCGCACAACGGAACAGCCGATCAGAGCGTGCGCTGCATGTCAATGATCTCAATTCCTTGTTCAGCCACCAGCCCGGGACCTGCTGGACCTTCTACAGGATTCCGTGTGCTGGGAGCGATAGGGAAGAATTAGGTTTCATAGAATCATAGAACAACCAGGTTGGAAGGGACCCATCGGATCATCAAGTCCAACCATAGGTTTGGGTTGTTCCAGCTTGCTGTGTGATGGGGAAGCAGCTTCATCCCAACATCTGGAATCCTGATGTGCTTGTCCGGAGGACCAAGCTCTGTCTGTGCCTCAGGAGCCAACTGGCTCTGGGATCATAGAATCATAGAATGATAGAACAACCAGGTTGGAAGAGACCCATCAGATCATCGAGTCCAACCATTCCTATCAAACACTAAACCATGTCCCTCAGCAGCCTATTCCAATGCCCAGTGACCCTCTGTGTGAAAAACTTCCTCCTAAATGGAAGGAGCAAGCCCTGTTCCTGGGAGGTTTTGGGAAGAGGTGGGGAGGTGATGACCATGAACCCAGGTACAGAAGAGGATGGATGTAGATGGTATTGTGAGGGGATAAAGGAGACGATTTTAGGTGACTTTGAAGCTCCTCCCAGTGGCTGGGGAGAGGAAGAGGTGATGGAAGCCTTTTGTAGCACAGGGATCTTGGCCTCTGCCATGAAAACATGAGGTCCTGAAGCAGAGCAGCAGAGGAAGAGGTGATGGAAGCCTTTTGTAGCACAGGGATCTTGGCCTCTGCCATGAAAACGTGAGGTCCTGAAGCAGAGCAGCAGAGGAGGGCCCTGTGCCTGGTGGACGTGGTTCATTGCCAAGAGGAGAGCAGGATCTGCAAGAAACCCAGAGCCGATGGTGGCAGTGAGGGTCTCTCTCAGGCAAACAGGGAGTTGGTGTGGGGAGCAGAGTCATTGACTTAGAGTGATCTGGGCTGGAAGGGACCTTAAAGCCCATCCAGTCCCACCCCTGCCTTGGGCAGGGACACCTCCCACTGGATCAGGGGCTCCCAGCCCCATCCAACCTGGCCTTGAACCCCTCCAGGGACGGGGCAGCCACCACTGCGCTGGGCAGCCCGTTCCAGTCCCTCCACACTCTCCTGTCCTCATCCAGTGTAAAACACTTGCCCTGTGTCCTGTCACAGATCCTGGTAAAAACTTCCTGTGCCTTTCTTCCCAGCCTCCTTTTTGTGCTGAGAGGCTACAGCAGGGCCTGCAGAGCTGTTCCAGCCTCTGTGGCCTCCTCTGGCCCCACTCCAATAGCTCCACATCCTTCCTGTGCTGATGATTCCAGAGCAGGACACAGGACTCCAGATGAGGTCTCACCAGAGCGGAGCAGAGGGGCAGAATCCCCTCCCTGGCCCTGCTGGTCCCTCTGCTCTGGATGCAGCCCAGGGAACTCCTGTCTCTCTGTGCCGTGAGCACACACTGATGGCTCATGTCCAATTTCATAGAATCATAGAACAACCAGGTTGGAAGGGACCCATCGGATCATCGAGTCCAACCATTCCTATCAGACACTAACCCATGTCCCTCAGCACCTCATCTACCTCTCCCTTAAACACCTCCAGGGAAGGTGACTCAACCACCTCCCTGAGCAGCCTATTCCAATGACCCTCTGTGTGAAAAACTTCCTCCTAATCTCCAGCCTAAATCTCCCCTGGTGGAACTTGAGGCCATTCCCTCTTGTCCTGTCCCCTGTCCCTTGGGAGAAGAGCCCAGCTCCCTCCTCTCCACAAGCTCCTTTCAGGGAGTTGTAGAGAGTAATGAGATCTGCTCTCAGTCTCCTCTTCTCTAGACTAAACCCCCCCCAGCTCTCTCAGACGCTCCTCATAGGGCCTGTTCTCCAGCCCCTTCACCAGCTTCGTGACTCTTCTCTGGACTCTCTCCAGAGCTTCAACATCCTTCTTGTGTTGGGGGGCCCAGAACTGGACACAGGATTCAAGAAGCGGCCTCCCCAGTGCTGAGTCCAGAGCGAGAAGAACCTCCCTGGCCCTGCTGGTCACACCATTTCTGATCCAAACCAAGATGCCGTTGGCCTTCTTGGCCCCCTGGGCACACTGCTGGCTCATAGTCAGTAGGCTGTGGACCAACACCCCCAGGTCCCTCTCCTCCTGGCAGTTTTCCAGCCAGGCTGTCACATCCCCAAGTCCTTCTCCACAGGGCTGCATCTCTCAGTCTGTCCTGGTAGCAGGCATTGTCCCTACCCTTGCATTTGGCCTCGTTGAACGTTAGGAGGTTCGTACAGGCTGCTTCTCCAGGTCTCTGTGGATCCATCCCTTCCCTCTGGTGCATCAACTGCACCTCTCAGCTGGGTTTCACCTGCAGCCTGTTCTAAGGTGCTCTCGATCGTGCTCTCCAGGCCATCAATGAAGGTGTGAAACCATCTCATTCCCAGTCTGGCCCCTTGAGGGACGCTACTTCTTACTGGTTTCCCTTTGGACACTGAACTTGTGGGGAAGGTCGGTTCAGAGAGCTTTTCTCCTACCTTCCTGTGGTTTTGCCCGAGGAGGGGCTGCTCCCAAAGCTCCCTTGGAGCCCTGGCTGCAGAGCTGGGCTATCGGCCTCCTCGCAGAAATGTGGGAATCTGGGAAAAGCAGCTTCATCTCCTCTTTCCCTGCTCCCCAGGGTGGCCATGAGGAGCACGGTAGATCCATAGACATCGTCTGGAAGAGAATTCAGCCTGTGATTCCTGTGTTGGGCCAGGCATTACGATTAATTTCTCTTTCTTCGTGGCTTTTCATACTGAGATTTCTGCCCTTGTGGCTCCTGGTGTTGATTTAATTCCCAGCAAACTGTGAATTTGTAAGGAATACCGAGTCCTTTGCAAGGAACACTGCTGGTTTCAGCTAGGGCAACCGCCTTGGGTAGGACCCCAGACTCAAACGCTTGTTTCTGATGAGAGGAGGCTTTGTTATCTTGCTGTGGGTATCATCTATGACTGAATAGGTGTTCCCCTAGTGTCCTCATCCTGGAAATCATCATCTGGTTGATCTTCGACACAACTTGGAGAGCGTAGGGAGAGCTCTGGACGTCAACTCTTGCCTGCTTGGGGCAGAGAAAGCCAAGCTCTACAAAGATCCTGCCGGCTTTATTTTGCTTTGAAAAGGGTTTCTGAACAGTTGAGAGAGCAGTTAATAATAGGAGCGGTTTAGAAACTTGGAAATAACCTTGTCTCGTCTTTCTGAGCAGAGAAATCCTAAAGGTTGGCTCTTGGGGTTGGCTTCAACCATGGCTGGGTAGGGCTGTGACTCAGGGAGCCGCGTGGTTAATCTTGGAAAGGGATCTTTCTTCTCCGTTGCCTTTTGTTTAGCAGCTGGTTTGTGTCTGCTCTGGATTTTGGAGAAAATGAGAGGGAGAAGCTTGCCCCGGGCTGCTTGGGCTGAGGGATTCAAATTCCTTTTCCTCTTGTCTTTGAGTTTTGAAAAACCAAAGTCGTCTCCTTCTCCTTTTCCGCTGTGGCTGATCTGGTGTGGTAAGTGGGGTAAGACAAGGACGAGGCGACTGCAGGGACTTGGTGTGGCCTCGGCCGAAGAAATGATGCCTTAGCAGGCAGAGATCCAGCTGGTGCGTGGAGGCATCTGTCTGTCCGTCTGTCTGTCTGTCTCCCCTTGGAAGGCTCCTGCCTCTCGCTCAGGGCAGCTGATTGGAATCCTCCTCCAGATTGGGAAGAGAAGTCTGAGGGGAGACAGGCTGGAAGCGCCGCTGCTCTCAGACCTTGCCATGCAAACACCTCACTTGAACTCGTGATTATTCCCTGCTGACCCCAAGGAGAATCATAGAATCATAGAACAACCAGGTTGGAAGGGACCCATCGGATCTTCTAGTCCAACCATTCCTATCAAACGCTAAACCAAGTCCCTCAAGACCTCATCCACCTGTCCCTTAAACACCTCCAGGGAAGGTGAATCAACCCCCTCCCTGGGCAGCCTATTCCAATGCCCAATGATCCTTTCCATGAAAAACTTCCTCCTAATCTCCAGCCTAAATCTCCCCTGGTGGAGCTTGAGGCCATTCCCTCTCGTCCTGTCCCCTGTCACTCGGGAGAAAAGCCCAGCTCCCTCCTCTCCACAACCTCCTCTCAGGTAGTTGTAGAGAACAATGAGGTCTCCCCTCAGCCTCCTCTTCTCCAGGATAACCCCCCCCCAGCTCTCTCAGCCGCTCCTCATAGGGCCTGTTCTCCAGCCCCTTCACCAGCTTCGTCGTTCCAGAGCTTTTCCTGTAATCTCAGGGAGTCTGAGGTCCTCGAAGCACCTAGTGCCAGCCGTGCAGCTCTGTGGCCTGTGCTTCTGGGCGATGACAGCACCATAGAATCGTAGAATCATAGAACAACCAGGTTGGAAGGGACCCATCGGATCTTCTAGTCCAACCATTCCTATCTAACACTAAACCAAGTCCCTCAAGACCTCATCCACCCGTGGGTGCCTGTGGCACTGCTGAGATTTGGATGCCCCGAACCCACTCCTGCTGAAGTGCAGGCACCATCCTTGCCTCCTCGGGGCAACCCTGACATCTCCCAGCAGCGATTAAGTGGAGCAAAACCCTCTGGGAGCCGACGCTGGGCGAAGGTAGCTCGCGTCTCGGCAGCAGGTAACGCTCCTGGCTCAGCAGAGATAACACTTGTGACTCAGCAGCAGAAACTGCTCCCAGCAGATAACGCTGCCCGTGACGCAGTGTGCCAGGAAGGTGCCTTTTGGCCCCCGTAGCGAGTTTAGACACTCAGCCAGGCAGCTTTCCCCTCCCTCCCGAGCTGTGGATGCGAGAGGACGGCTCAAACCATGCAGCTCAACTGCTCCCCAGTGTCTGATGCCCCCCTGTTCCCTTCCCCTCCCTCTCACCGAGATTTCTTTTTTCCTTTCTGCCTAGCGTGTAGTCATCCTCCATCCCGACCCCTTTTCTTCTGACGTTTTTGACTGTATTTTAAACGCTGTATTTTTTTTTTTTGCCTCGTGCTGTCCACGACTCGGTGTCCTGGTTCCAGGGTTTTTTTGACTAACTTTGCCTGCGTCTCTCTATCTTCTCCCTTTCCCCCCCTTTCCCTGCCCGCGCCCCAGACCTCGCGGTGTTCAAGGAGCGGCTGAGAGTGTTAACAGTAGGAGGTACGCAATCAATCGGCCTTTAACCCTCTTGGAGTGCAGGACTCTCTTTGAATAGGTTATTCTGGGTGGGAACCGAGCCAGCGGAGGGATCCCCTCCTGCCTCACGCTGCTCTGGAGCTCTGTAACGTTAATTTTTCCTTTATCCCACTAAAAAAACTTGATGAGTGACGCTTTCCCTGTAGACATCCCCAGTTTAGAGCTTCACTGCCCCTTTCTGTGCTATGTCTTTGCGTGTCTGGCTGCCAGAGGACATGTTTTGGTGTGAATATTCATATTGAGAGGCTTCAATCTCCCCAGTTTGAGTGTCCCAAAAATCCAAACTGTCTTCTCCAGCTGGTTTTGCCTCCGTCAGACTTTGGCAGCTCATCCCGAGCCTTCCAGCTGATCTGATGGAATCGCTGCCTGTCGACAGCACTGTCAAAAACGCTGGACAGGCTGCAGCAAAGCAGAAGCAGAGACGCTCAGAGCCGCGATAACTCCTTGGAAAATCCGATACGCTCAAAGTGAGCTGGAGCCTTCACCCAGCGTGGCCGAGTGAGCCACAGCCCTGGGGAAGGGAGCAGGTTATCCTACCTGGCAGTGCTTAGGGAGTGGCAGAGAATTGTAGAATTAGAATGGTTTGGGTTGGAAGGGGCCTTAAAGATCATCCAGTTCCACTCCTGCCATGGGCAGCGACACCTCCCACTGGATCAGGGGCTCCAAGCCCCATCCAACCTGCCCTTGAACCCCTCCAGGGATGAGGCAGCTACCACTGCTCTGGGCAACCTGGGCCTCCTCACCCTCATTGTTAAGAAATTCCTCCTTATGTCCCATCTAAATTTTCCCCTCTTCAATTTAAAGCCATTCCCCCTTGTCCTATCACTCCATGCGTTTGTAAGAAGTCCTTCCCCAGCTTTCCTGGGTACCCTTCAGGTACTGGAAGGTTGCTATAAAGTCTCCCTGGAGCTTTCTCTTCTCCAGGCTGAACAACCCCAACCCTCTCAGCCTGTCCTAGAATCATAGAATCACCAGGTTGGAGAAGACCCATTGGATCAATGAGTCCAGCCATTCCTATCAAATACTAAACCATGTCCCTTAGCGACTTGTCCACCTGTCCCTTAAAACCCTCCAGGGAAGGTGGCTCAACCACCTCCCTGGGCAGCCTCTGACAGTGACCAATCACCCTTTCTGGGAAATATTTTTTTCCTAATGTCCAGCCTGACCCTCCCCTGGTGGAGCTTGAGGCCATTCCCTCTCGTCCTGTCCCCTGTGCCTTGGGAGAAGAGCCCAGCTCCCTCCTCTCCACAACCTCCTCTCAGGGAGTTGTAGAGAACAATGAGGTCTCCCCTCAGCCTCCTCTTCTCCCGGATAAACTCCCCCAGCTCTCTCAGCTGCTCCTCATGGGGCCTGTTCTCCAGCCCCTTCCCCAGCTTCATTGCTCTTCTCTGGACTTGCTCCAGACCCTCAACATCCTTCTTGTGCTGAGGGGCCCAGAACTGAACACAGGATTCGAGGAGTGGTGTCCAGTGCCAAGTCCAGAGGGAGAAGAACCTCCCTGGCCCTGCTGGCCACACAGTGTCTGATCCAAACCTGATACTGTCCTTCTATGTGAGGTACTCCAGCCTTGGATCATCTTTGCCGCCCCTGTCCCCTCCCTAGGAGGCCCTGGTCGCGGCACTGGGCTGGTCTGGGGGAAGCAGTGCTGACTCTGCTGCCCCTGTAGCTCCTGCCATGGGTCAGGAAACCTTTTGGAACCTGACTCTGCTGTGAGATGAGGTTCTGAGTGACATGGGTTAGTGTTTGATAGGAATGGTTGGACTCGATGATCCGATGGGTCTCTTCCAACCTGATTGTTCTATGATTCTATGAGTAGGGGAAGAATAAGCAAGGCCCCAAGGGAGATCATAGAATCACCAGGTTGGAAGAGACCCACCGGATCATCGAGTCCAACCATTCCTATCAAACACTAACCCATGTCACTCAGGACCTCATCCACCTGTGCCTTAAGCACCTCCAGGGAAGGTGAAGTTTGGGTTCTGGGCCCAGCCCCACTCTGCCAGCCACGCTCCTGCTTCCCAAGAACATTTTGGGGCTCCCAGACCCTCCCCAGCTGTGCTTCTGCCTTGTTGCCGTGGTCAAGAGCCCTCCTCCTCTGTGCCTCAGTTTCCCTAAAGAAAACCATGAGGTTTGGTGGGTGTTGCAATCCCTGTGGTGGTGCTGGGGTGTGTGGGGACCTGCTGGAGCATCTGCCACCAGTGCTGGGGCTCGTCCGCACTTCCAAAACCTCGTGTTTAGGCCCGAGCTCTGCTCAGCACCTTCTCCAGCTGCACCCAGTCCCTGCAGCACTATGAGGCACCAGCATCCAAAAGGTGTTTGGGGGGGATTTGCTGAGCAGAGCTAAGCTAACCCCCTAATTAAAAGGCTGTTAATTGGGGTAAAGGGGGGATCTAGGCAGCAAAGCTGCTGAGGGGCTGGCTGCTGCCCCCATCCCGGGCTGAGCTATTCAGGAGAGTCCAATGCGGTGCCCTGATCCGCTTTCTCTCTCTCGCTCCTCTTTTCTCTCCCTCCTTTGGGTTTGTCTGTTTTAACGGTTTCCTCCTCCTCCTCCACCTCGGCTCCTGTTTGAATCCCTGCCCTGTGGCAACACCTCCATCGTGCTCGGTGACTCCTCAATCCCTCCGTTTCTTTTCTCTCCCCTCTCTTCTAATTTGTGGTGCATTTTCGTGTTCCTGGGGGCTCCGAACTCCCCACCTCTCACCCTGGGTGTTAATTCCCAAACTCCACACGTGTATGAATTTGTTTGTATTTCATTTCCTGCGTTACCTTTCATCATAACCTCGTTGTTCTCTGCTTAATGTCTTTTTTTGTTTAATTACGGCTTGATTTTTATCCACACAAACCTCCTTCATGCTTATTTTGGGTTTTATGCTGCTGTTTTTTTTTGTTTTTTTGTCCTTCCCTGCCTCTGCCGGACCCTCCGTGGTGGTGTTGTGTCCCCCCCCCTTGCCCCAATCCCGCTTCCTTTCTTCTCTCTCTCGCTTTCGCTTGTCCCACCCGTGAAAAATCCTGCAGGCTTTTACGGGCTGGATGAATCCGACCTCGACAAGGTCTTCCACTTGCCCACAACCACTTTCATCGGGGGAAATGAATCGGCTCTTCCGCTGCGGGAAATCATCCGTCGGCTGGAGGTGAGGGGCAAGGAGGGGGCTGTGGGCAGGGCAAGGGGCTGCTGGAGGACACCGAGGGCTGCCCAGCCCAGGCCACCCTGTGGCTTCGAAGCTTTTTCATAGAATCATAGAATAGAATCATAGAATAACCAGGTTGGAAGAGACCCATCGGATCATTGAGTCCAACCATTCCTATCAAACACTAAACCATGTCCCTCAGGACCTCATCTAGCTGTGCCTTAAACCCCTCCACGGAAGGGGAATCAACCACCTCCCTGAGCAGCCTGTTCCAATGCCCAATCACCCTCTGTGTGAAAAACTTCCTCCTAATCTCTAGTCTAAATCTCCCCTGGTGGAGCTTGAGGCCATTCCCTCTTGTCCTGTCCCCTGTCCCTTGGGAGAAGAGCCCAGCTCCCTCCTCTCCACAACCTCCTCTCAGGGAGTTGCAGAGAGCAATGAGGTCTCCCCTCAGCCTCCTCTTCTCCAGGATAAACACCCCCAGCTCTCTCAGACGCTCCTCATAAGGCCTGTTCTCCAGCCCCTTCACCAGCTTCGTTGCTCTTCTCTGGACTCGCTCCAGAGCCTCAACATCCTTCTTGTGCTGAGGGGCCCAGAGCTGAACACAGGATTCAAGGAGCAGCCTCCCCAGTGCTGAGTCCAGAGGGAGAATCACCTCCCTGGCCCTGGTGGTCACACCATTTCTGATCCAAGCCAGGATGCCATTGGCCTTCTTGGCCACCTGGGCACACTGCTGGCTCATGGTCAGTCACTGTCGACCAACACCCCCAGGTCCCTCTCCTCCTGGCAGTTTTCCAGCCAGGCTTCTCCCAGTCTGTAGCTCTGCATAGGGTTGTTGTGCCCCAAGTGCAGGACATGGCATTTGGCCATGTTAAACCTCATCCCACTGGACTCTGCCCAGTGCTCCAGCCTGTTTAGGTCCCTTTGCAGAGCCTCCCTACCCTCCAGCAGATCCACACTTCCACACAGCTCAGTGTCATCTGCAAACTTGCTAAGGGTACCCTCAATACCTTCATGGTGCGACCTTGGTGCTGGGGCAGCTCCAGAGCCGAATCTTCCAGCTCTCATGGCTGGTTCTTCTTGCCTGCCAAGTTTCGTGCTCTGGTTTGAGAGCACAGCCACCTCCTAGGAAGCTGCAGGCTTGCTCAGATCTTCTCTGCCGAGACAGGGTGACCTTGGCAGAAGCAAAGCTGCGTCGGCATCTTAGATAAGCAGCAAGAACAGGCTCCTGATTCGGAGCTGGGAGATTGTTTTGCTGCTTCCCACCCAAACCATTCTGTGATTCCCAACAATTTTAACTCCGACGCATTGATGTTTTTTGAGTTAAAAAACGCTCTTGGGCGATGTTAGGTTGGAAAAGACACATTGGATCATCAAGTCCAACCATTCTCATTAATCACTAAACCTTGGGCGATGGAATCCAGGGGGACCCATCGCTAAACCTTCCGGTTTAGCGATGGGTCCCCCTGGATTCCATCGCCCTTGGGTTCTATCTCCCTGGGTTCCATCGCCCTTGGGTTCCATCTCCCTGGATTCCATTGCCCTTGGGTTCTATCTCCCTGGGTTCCATCTCCCTGGATTCCATCACCCTGGATTCCATCTCCCTGGGTTCCATCTCCCTTGGGTTCCATCTCCCTGGATTCCATTGCCCTTGGGTTCTATCTCCCTGGGTTCCATCTCCCTGGATTCCATCACCCTTGGGTTCCATCTCCCTGGGTTCCATCTCCCTGGATTCTATCTCCCTGGGTTCCATCTCCCTTGGGTTCTATCTCCCTGGGTTCCAACTCCCTGGGTTCCATCGCCTTGGGTTCCATCTCCCTGGGTTCCATCTCCCTGGATTCTATCTCCCTGGGTTCCATCTCCCTGGATTCTATCTCCCTGGGTTCCATCTCCCTGGATTCCATCTTCCTGGATTCCATCACCCTTGGGTTCTATCTCCCTGGGTTCCATCTCCCTGGATTCTATCTCCCTGGGTTCCATCTCCCTTGGGTTCCATCTCCCTGGATTCCATCACCCTTGGGTTCTATCTCCCTGGGTTCCATCTCCCTGGATTTTATCTCCCTGGATTCTATCTCCCTGGGTTCCATCTCCCTGGATTCCATCTTCCTGGATTCCATCACCCTTGGGTTCTATCTCCCTGGGTTCCATCTCCCTGGGTTCCATCTCCCTGGGTTCCAACTCCCTGGGTTCCATCGCCTTGGGTTCCATCTCCCTGGGTTCCATCTCCCTGGGTTCCATCTCCCTGGTTTCCATCGCCCTTGGGTTCCATCGCCCTTGGGTTCCATCTCCCTTGGGTTCAATCTCCCTGAGTTCCATTGACCTTGGGTTCCATCTCCCTGGGTTCCATCAACCTTGCATGCAGGAGGGTTCGTGTCTGCTTCTCTGTGTTGAAGCGAGGACTGAAGAGTGTCCTGAGATTGGGGATGAAACGAGGAGGTTCTGAAGCCTCACCTGTTGTCTCACAGCCTTTTCTTTTCCCCTCCTGGGGCAGATGGCTTACTGCCAGCACATCGGCGTGGAGTTCATGTTCATCAACGACCTGGAGCAGTGCCAGTGGATCCGGCAGAAGTTTGAGACCCCGGGCATCATGCAGTTCACCAATGAAGAGAAACGCACGCTCCTGGCCAGGCTTGTCCGCTCTACCAGGTGTCCTGGGGGGTGGTTTTTCACTTTCTCCTCATTTCTTCCCTTGCTACCTGGGGTGGGGGTTTGGTTCGACCAGAGCAACACAGTCACTGCCTGAGTCACATCTTGACGTCATCTGTCATGGTCGGGTGACACTGGCCGGCTCTGGGGCTGGCAAAGAGCCCGAACCTGCAGGTGATCCTTAAAGAAAAGGTCTAAAAATCAGCTTGAGGTGCAGCACAGTGGGGCCGTGGCCAGCCAGGCTCCGCAAGAGGGATCTGGGGTGACCTCTCGAGCTGCTGCACGACACCTGCTTAATCATAGAATCATAGAATCATAGAACAACCAGGTTGGAAGAGACCCATCGAATCATCGAGTCCAACCATTCCTATCAAACACTAAACCATGTCCCTCAGGACCTCATCCACCCGTCCCTTAAACACCTCCAGGGAAGGGGAATCAACCACCTCCCTGGGCAGCCTATTCCAATGCCCAATGACCCTCTGTGTGAAAAACTTCCTCCTAATCTCCAGCCTAAATCTCCCCTGGCAGAGCTTGAGGCCATTCCCTCTTGTCCTGTCCCCTGTCCCTTGGGAGAAGAGCCCAGCTCCCTCCTCTCCACAACCTCCTCTCAGGTAGTTGTAGAGAGTAATGAGGTCTCCTCTCAGCCTCCTCTTCTCTAGGATAAACACCCCCAGCTCTCTCAGACGCTCCTCATAGGATCTGTTATCCAGCCCCTTCACCAGCCTCGTTGCTCTTCTCTAGACTTGCTCCAGAGCCTCAACATCCTTCTTGTGCTGAGGGGCCCAGAACTGAACACAGGATTCAAGGAGCGGCCTCCCCAGTGCTGAGTCCAGAGGGAGAATCACCTCCCTGACCCTGCTGGTCACACCATTTCTGATCCAAGCCAGGATGCCATTGGCCTTCTTGGCCACCTGGGCCACTGCTGGCTCATGGTCAGTTGCTGTCAACCAACCCCACCAGGTCCCTCTCCTCCTGGCAGTTTTCCAGCCAGGCTTCTCCCAGTCTGTAGCTCTGCATAGGGTTGTTGTGCCCCAAGTGCAGGACGCGGCATTTGGCCGTGTTAAACCTCATCCCACTGGACTCAGCCCATGGATCCAGCCTGTTTAGGTCCCTTTGCAGAGCCTCCCTACCCTCCAGCAGATCCACACTTGCACCCAGCTTAGTGTCATCTGCAAACTTGCTAAGGGTACCCTCAATGCCCTCATTCAGGTCGTTGATGAAGACATTGAACAGGGCTGGACCTAGCACTGAGCCCTGGGGAACCCGACCACTTCATGCTGTGGCTCCCTCGGTGTGATCCCCATCCTTTAATTTCTAGAGCTCTGTCCCCAATCCCTCTTTCCCTTTCTCTTCCAGGTTTGAGGAGTTCCTCCATCGGAAATGGTCTTCAGAGAAGCGTTTTGGTCTGGAGGGCTGCGAGGTGCTGATCCCTGCCTTAAAGACCATTATCGACAAGTCGAGTGAGAAGGGAGTGGATTATGTTATCATGGGGATGCCTCACAGGTAACGCTGCCTCTTCCCACGCACAGCTTGGGGCGTGAAGGTGGGGACGGTGCCAGGGTTCGGGACTGGAGGGCACGCTGGTTTCTGCCTTTGCGTGACTGGTCTTGGCTGGTGGTTAACCTCAGCTGGAGGGCTCAGACCTTGTCTGCTCTCTGCTCATTGCGGTGTTTTCTGCTTCAGCTTGTTTGTAAGTTCTTCTGGAGAGGGGTGGTGGCTGGAGCAGCAGAGCTGGAATCATAGAATCATAGAATCATAGAATCACCAGGTTGGAAGAGACCCATCGGATCATTGAGTCCAACCATTCCCATCTAAACTAACCCATGTCCCTCAGCACCTTGTCCTCCCATCCCTTAAGCCCCTCCAGGGAAGGTACCTCAACCCCCTCCCTGGGCAGCCTCTGACACTGCCCAATCACCCTTTCTGGGAAATATTTTTTCCTAATGTCCAGCCTGATCCTCCTCTGGTGGAGCTTGAGGCCATTCCCTCTTGTCCTGTCCCTTGGGAGAAGAGCCCAGCTCCCTCCTCTCCACAACCTCCTCTCAGGGAGTTGGAGAGAGCAATGAGGTCTGACCCTTGGGAGAAGAGAATCCTAGAATCAAGGAATGGTTTGCACCAGAAAGGACCTCAAAGCCCCTCCAGTTCCACCCCCTGACATGGGCAGGGACACTTCCCACTGGATCAGGGGCTCCAAGCCCCATCCAACCTGCAGTCTCCTTCAGAGAACCCCTCTCCCCAGGGACCCTCTGCCCAGCGCAGGAGGCCTGGAGTTGTCTCCCTGCCTCTGTGTGATGCCAGGATCTCAGGTCACTCACTCTTGGCACTCGCAAACGAGCTGGCGGCTGCCGGTTGACAACAACAGTCTGGCTTTTGCAGGGGACGCCTGAATGTTCTTGCCAACGTGATCAGGAAAGAGCTGGAGCAGATCTTCTGCCAGTTCGACTCCAAGCTGGAGGCTGCTGACGAGGTGAGTCTCCTCCAAGGAGCAGTTTGCTGTCGCCTGACCTCTCACCACCCCTCAAAAGGCTGTGGCCGTGCAGGGTGATCTGGATTGTGCCGCCGCTTGCGGGATCACGTGCTGGCCTTGGCACTGCAAGGATTTCCTCATTGCAAACATTTCTGCATTGCAAGGACTTCCGCGCTGCCCTCACGCTGCTGTGACTGCAGCCTTCGTCTCGGTGCCAGTGCTGGCCTGTCCTTGCTTGTCCTTGTGTGTCCTGACTGCTCCCAGCATCGTCTGGGCACTCAGTGGCTCCTGGTGGCCCTCACGCAGCCTTAGGTTGAGTGAGGAGGTGAGTGGAAGGTGGCCAGGAGCAGAGCTAGGCTCATGTCCTCGCAGCAGCCCTGGTCCCCGGATGGGACCCGAACACAGCTCCAAAAGGCTCAAACTGCTTGCGCTGCAGGCTCTGTCACTGCCATCCACTCACGCCTCGAAGCTACCAGCATCTTAAGATGGGCTGGTTTGGCTTTCAGAGGACTGGGCTGGACTGCTGTTATCCCACCATGCCCTTCAGGTGGAGTTTTGAGGTGCAGAAGCAGCAACCTGGGGCACTGAGTGCAGTCCAGGCAGAGCGTGGGTGGGTGTTATCCCAGCTCTGTTTTCCCCAAGCCCTTAATACTCCCTTCTTCCTCTGTACCTGGTGCACGTCTGAGGCTGTTGGTAGTTTTGCCACCTGGACCAGGGTCCTTTTGCTTTGCTGCATGTGAGCTCAGCTCCTGCCGGGAGTGCCTGCTGCTTTCTGCCAGTGCCTCCCAAAAATGCCGTCGTCTTCCAGCCTCAAGGGTCATATAATCATAGAATCACCAGGTTGGAAAAGACCCACCGGATCATCAAGTCCAACCATTCCCATCAATCACTAACTGAGGGCAGTGCCTGGTCCACCCATCCCTTAAACCCCTCCAGGGAAGGGGACTCAACCTCCTCCCTGCGCAGCCTCTGACACTGCCCAATCACCTTTTTTGTGAAAATTTTTTTCCTAATGTCCAGCCTGACCCTCCCCTGGTGCAGCCTGAGGCCATTCCCTCTCGTCCTGTCCCCTGTCCCTTGGGAGAAGAGCCCAGCTCCTTCCTCTCCACAACCTCCTCTCAGGGAGTTGCAGAGAGCAATGAGGTCTCCCCTCAGCCTCCTCTTCTCCAGGATAAACACCCCCAGCTCTCTCAGACGCTCCTCACAATCCTTGTTCTCCAGCCCCTTCTTCGGATCTCCTTCTGTGCCCCAAAAGCAGCTGCTGTTGCTGGCACTGACGCTCCTCTACCCTCCTTCAGGGCTCTGGCGATGTCAAGTACCACCTGGGCATGTACCACCGGCGGATAAACCGCGTCACCGACAGGAACATCACCCTTTCCCTGGTGGCAAATCCTTCTCACTTGGAGGCAGCCGATCCTGTTGTTCAAGGCAAGACTAAAGCGGAGCAGTTCTACTCCGGGGACACCGAGGGGAAGAAGGTGAGTGGGGCAGTGATGTGGCCTGGGCTGGATGATCATAAAATCATAGAACAATCAGGTTGGAAGACACCCACCGGATCATCGAGTCCAACCATTCCTATCAAAATGATGTTTGGATGCAGGAGAGCGAAGAAACCAGACTACTTTTTGTTGGCTGTGCTGCTCACTTGGCTTTGCTCTCCCATCCTTCTTTGCTGTCTTCGGGGATAACTCGTGCTGGGGCTCACCCTGGGCTTCCGTTGCCACCTCTTCCATCTCTGAGTGAGCAGCTCAGCCAGGCTGCAAGAAGCAGCCCCAAAACCCTGATTGGAAATCAGGGAAATAGTGGGGGATGTTCTCCAGAAAGTCAACCTGAGTATCACACGTTGTGGGGCTTAGCAGAAGGAGATGAAGGATCTCAGTGTGGCCTGAGCTGACCATTCCTGGGGCTGGGAATCATAGAATCATAGAATCATAGAACAACCAGGTTGGAAGGGACCCATCGGATCATCGAGTCCAACCATTCCTGTCAAACACTAAACCAAGTCCCTCAAGACCTCATCCACCCGTCCCTTAAACACCTCCAGGGAAGGTGAATCAACCCCCTCCCTAGACAGCCTATTCCAATGCCCAATGACCCTTTCCGTGAAAAACTTCCTCCTAATCTCCAGCCTAAATCTCCCCTGGTGGAGCTTGAGGCCATTCCCTCTCGTCCTGTCCCCTGTCCCTTGGCAGAAGAGCCCAGCTCCCTCCTCTCCGCAACCTCCCTTCAGGTAGTTGTAGAGAGTAATGAGGTCTCCTCTCAGCCTCCTCTTCTCCTGGATAAACCCCCCCAGCTCTCTCAGACGCTCCTCATAGGGCCTGTTCTCCAGCCCCTTCACCAGCTTCGTTGCTCTTCTCTGGACTCACTCCAGAGCCTCAACATCCTTCTTGTGCTGAGGGGCCCAGAACTGGACACAGGATTCAAGGAGCGGCCTCACCAGTGCTGAGTCCAGAGGGAGAATCACCTCCCTGGACCTACTGGTCACACCAAGTCTGCTGCAGAGAGTCTGCTCCCAGTCGGCTGCAGAGAGGGGTTTATTTGCCGTCTGACTCACAGACCTGTCTCCAACACCAGGTGGAAGGGGGAGATTCGAACTGCTCCTCTTCCTTTTGCACTCCAGGGGCAGGATATAAATAGACAAGCTCTGTCCTCATCTGACAGGCAGCATCCTCAGCTGCCCCCAGATGCCAGTGAGCTCCTGCCTGGTCTCCCAGGGTGAAAGTGTGGGGGAAAGGGACGTTTTTGTTCATCTGTCCTTAGTTAGAAGAAGGTTTGGCTTTGAGATGTGTGTATTCGGGCACTGGACTTACCTCCAGCCTCATCAAAAACCTGATTTTGGTGATTGAAGGGGAGCTGCTGGCCACGTTCTGACACCGGCTGCACTCCAGTCCCCTGAGCCAGCCTTATATTCACTGATGAGCTGCTCCGTGTCCTTTTTGGGATGCTAAAGGCTTGTGGGGATGAATCATAGAATCATAGAACAACCAGGTTGGAAGGGACCCATCGGATCATTGAGTCCAACCATTCCTATCAAACACTAACCCATGTCCCTCAGCACCTCATCCACCCGTCCCTTAAACACCTCCAGGGAAGGGGAATCAACCACCTCCCTGGGCAGCCTATTCCAATGCTCAATGACCCTCTGTGTGAAAAACTTCCTCCTAATCTCCAGCCTAAATCTCCCCTGGTGGAGCTTGAGGCAATTCCCTCTTGTCCTATCCCCTGTCCCTTGGGAGAAGAGCCCAGCTCCCTCCTCTCCACAACCTCCTTTCAGGGAGTTGCAGAGAGCAATGAGGTCTCCTCTCAGCCTCCTCTTCTCCAGGATAAACACCCCCAGCTCTCTCAGCCGCTCCTCATAGGGCCTGTTCTCCAGCCCCTTCACCAGCTTTGTGGCTCATGAGACCTGAGCCCTTTCTTGGTGGCTGCTCCTGCTGACCCCCTGTGGCTTCCCATCTCCAGGTGATGTCCATCCTCCTGCACGGAGACGCAGCCTTCGCTGGGCAGGGCATCGTGTACGAGACGTTCCACCTGAGTGATCTGCCCTCCTACACCACCCACGGCACAGTCCATGTCGTCGTGAACAACCAGGTGAGGCACAGGTGCCCCTGGGGTCCCTCACAGAGCACCCTCTGCCCACACAGCTCCGTGTGGGAGCTGGGAGGAGGCAGGAACTGTTTCCCAGCTGATATTCCCAGCATGTCAGATCACACAGGGCGGCTCTTTTTTTGTCTTTGTGTCAACCAGAGACTCTACAGTGGGAGCAGCCGAAGCCTGTGGATGTGCTGGGAAGCTGGCCCAGGCACAAGTACCAGGATGGGCTAAGAGAGGGGCAGGTTGGGCTATGACTGAGCAGCACAGTCCTGGGGGAGCTGAGCTGCCCTCAAAAACTGAATCACAGAATCATAGAATCACCAGCTTGGAAAAGACACACCGGATCATTGAGTCCAACCATTCCCATCAAGCACTAACCCATGTCCCTCAGCACCTCGTCCACCCGTCCCTTAAACCCCTCCAGGGAAGGGTACTCAACCCCCTCCCTGGGAAGGCTCTGACACTGCCCAATCACCCCTTTCATGAATTTTTTTTCCTAATGTCCAGCCTGACCCTCCCCTGTTGGAACTTGAGGCCATTCTCTCTCGTCCTGTCCCCTGTCCCTTGGGAGAAGAGCCCAGCTCCCTCCTCTCCACAACCTCCTTTCAGGCAGTTGCAGAGAGCAATGAGGTCTCCCCTCAGCCTCCTCTTCTCCAGGATGAACCCCCCCAGCTCTCTCAGATGTTCCTCATAGGGCCTGTTCTCCAGCCCCTTCCCCAGCTTCGTTGCTCTTCTCTGGACTCGCTCCAGATCCTCAACATCCTTCTAGTGCTGAGGGCCCAGAACTGACCCCAGGGTTCGAGGTTCGGTCTCCCCAGGGCCGAGTCCAGAGGGAGAAGAACCTCCCTGGCCCTGCTGGCCACACCGTGCCTGATCCAAGCCAAGATGCCATTGGCCTTCTTGGCCCCCTGGGCCCCTGCTGGCTCCTGTTCAACCCACACCCCCAGGTCCTTCTCCTCCAGGCACTTTCCAGCCAGACTTCTCCTAGTCTGGAGCTGCTCAGGGTTGTTGTGCCCCAAGGGCAGGATCCACCATTTGGCCTTGTTAACCCTCATCCCGTGGATCCAGCCTGTTCAGATCCCTTTGGAGTCTCCCAACCCTCTACCGGATCCACACTCACCTGGTGCTTTCCTGAGCTGGTGAAACAGCTGACCTGGCCAAACCAGCTTCAACGTTGGAGAAGGAGCTTCCTAGCAGAGGCCTCTTCCAAATCCTTACGACTTTTCCTGTTCCCTCTCCCCCGCTGCAGATCGGCTTCACCACAGACCCCCGCATGGCTCGCTCCTCCCCGTACCCGACCGATGTTGCTCGTGTGGTGAACGCTCCCATTTTCCACGTCAATGCCGACGACCCCGAGGCCGTCGTTTACGTGTGCAACGTGGCAGCTGAGTGGCGAAGCACCTTCCATAAGGACGTGGTGGTGGATTTGGTAAGAAACGTGCCCTCAGCCTTTATCCTAAAGCTGTGGCTCTGCTGGAGATGCTCACCACTGCCTCTCGGGTTGTATTTCCTTAGAGCCAAAGTTTACTTAGAATCATAGAATCATAGAACAACCAGGTTGGAAGGGACCCATCGGGTCATCGAGTCCAACCATTCCTATCAAACACTAAACCAAGTCCCTCAAGACCTCATCCACCTGTGCCTTAAACACCTCCAGGGAAGGGGAATCAACCCCCTCCCTGGGCAGCCTGTTCCAATGTCCAATGACCCTTTCCGTGAAAAACCTCCACCTAATCTCCAGCCTAAATCTCCCCTGGTGGAGCTTGAGGCCATTCCCTCTCGTCCTGTCCCCTGTCCCTTGGGAGAAGAGCCCAGCTCCCTCCTCTCCACAACCTCCTCTCAGGGAGTTGTAGAGAGTAATGAGGTCTCCTCTCAGCCTCCTCTTCTCCAGGATAAACACCCCCAGCTCTCTCAGCCACTCCTCATAGGATCTGTTCTCCAGCCCCTTCACCAGCCTCGTTACTCTTCTCTGGACTCGCTCCAGAGCCTCAACATCCTTCTTGTGCTGAGGGCCCAGAACTGGACACAGGATTCAAGGAGCGGCCTCACCAGTGCTGAGTCCAGAGGGAGAATCACCTCCCTGGCCCTGCTGGTCACACCATTTCTGATCCAAGCCAGGATGTCATTGGCCTTCTTGGCCCCCTGGGCACACTGCTGGCTCATGGTCAGTCGGCTTTCGACCAACACCCCCAGGTCCCTCTCCTCCTGGCAGTTTTCCAGCCAGGCTTCTCCCAGTCTGTAGCTCTGCATAGGGTTGTTGTGCCCCAAGTGCAGGACGCGGCATTTGGCCGTGTTAAACCTCATCCCATTGGCCTCAGCCCATGGATCCAGCCTGTTTAGGTCCCTTTGCAGAGCCTCCCGACCCTCCAGCAGATCCACACTTGCACACAGCTTAGTGTCATCTGCAAACTTGCTAAGGGCTTTGATGTGATGGGAGGGAGGAGGTGCTAGAAAGTGAGGCAACAAGGCTGCAGCAGCACTTGGAGAGGCAGCAGAGTCTCTGTACGTGGCCTGGACTCGCCTCTGGGTCTCAAGAGGACATCCTCGGTTCCCTTCTGCACTTTTCTGGACCTTGCACAGAGCCCCAGGTGGCTGCAACTGCTTTGAGAGCCGCAAATTCTCTAGCAACTGCTTTCAAAGGCTCTTTCCTTTCCCGGCAGGTTTGTTACAGGCGCAACGGTCACAACGAGATGGACGAACCCATGTTCACCCAACCCCTGATGTACAAACAGATCCGGAAACAGAAGCCGGTGCTGCAGAAATATGCGGAGCTGCTGATTTCCCAGGGGGTGGTAAATCAGCTGGAGTACGAGGTACCGTCTGTTGGGATCTGGGAAAAAATTCCTCTTGTTTGGTTCAGACCCATTCATTGGGGGTGAATGATGTGCCCAGACACACTTCTAGTTGTGTGCATCACCTGAAGGTGGCAGAGCCGTGCGAGGGCTTGGGATTAGGAGCCAAGGCTCGGCCTTGGGTTGTGCCAACTCTGAACAGCTCAGGAACATTGAGTTCAAGGATTGCCTCGTGATGAGTGCAGCACAGGCCGTGCAGTCCTGGGCCTTTGCGGCGCATCTGGGACCCACGGGAGTCTCCATCCCTGGAGGGGTTTAAAAGACGGGCGGATGAAGTGCTTAGGGATATGATTTAGTAGTGAACAGTGTGACACCCTTACATGGACACTCCTCTCTAATGTTTTTCTTCCTCCTGATTATGCCTTTCAGGAGGAAATTGCCAAGTACGACAAGATCTGTGAGGAGGCCCACGCGAGGTCCAAGGATGAAAAGATCTTGCACATTAAGCACTGGCTGGACTCGCCCTGGCCAGGTAAGCTGCTTGCAGCTGGGAGGTCCCCAGCCAGAGCCTGGCTTCTCCAGAGCCGTGACAGCTCATAGAATCATAGAACAACCAGGTTGGAAGGGACCCACTGGGTCATCGAGTCCAAGTATTCCCATCAAAGCCTGAACCATGTCCCTCAGGACCTCATCTACCCGTCCCTTAAACACCTCCAGGGAAGGGGAATCAACCACCTCCCTGGGCAGCCTATTCCAATGCCCAATGACCCTCTGTGTGAAAAACTTCCTCCTAATCTCCAGCCTGAATCTCCCCTGGAGGAGCTTGAGGCCATTCCCTCTCGTCCTGTCCCCTGTCCCTTGGAAGAAGAGCCCAGCTCCCTCCTCTCCACAACCTCCTCTCAGGGAGTTGGAGAGAGCAATTAGGTCTCCTCTCAGCCTCCTCTTCTCCAGGATAAACACTCCCAGCTCTCTCCAACGCTCCTCATAGGGCCTGTTATCCAGCCCCTTCACCAACTTCATGGCTCTTCTCTGGACTCGCTCCAGAGCCTCAACATCCTTCTTGTGCTGAGGGGCCCACAACTGGACACAGGATTCAAGGAGCGGCCTCCCCAGTGCTGAGTCCAGAGGGAGAATCACCTCCCTGGCCCTGCTGGTCACACCATTTCTGATCCAAGCCAGGATGCCCTTGGCCTTCTTGGCCACCTGGGCACACTGATGGCTCATGGTCAGTTGCAGTCGACCAACACCCCCAGGTCCCTCTCCTCCTGGTAGTTTTCCAGCCAGACTTCTCCCAGTCTGTAGCTCTGCATAGGGTTGTTGTGCCCCAAGTGCAGGACGCGGCATTTGGCCGTGTTAAACCTCATCCCACTGGACTCTGCCCATGGTTCCAGCCTGTTTAGGTCCCTTTGCAGAGCCTCCCTACCCTCCAGCAGATCCACACTTGCACACAGCTTAGTGTCATCTGCAAACTTGCTAAGGGTACCCTCAATGCCTTCATCCAGGTGATGAAGACATTGAACAGGGCTAGTAACATCATGTCTAGTAACATCACCCGATGGGTGGTGCTCGCTGTTCCTGGCATCCCTGCCCTTGCTTGAGAGCATCCGTAACCTGAGCTCTTCACTCGGAGCTGTGCCACGGGAGGGTTAGGTTGGACGCTAGGCTCTTCATGCAGAGGGTGGTGGAGCACTGGAACAGCTCCCATGGAAGCAGCTGCAGCCCCAAACCTGATAATATTCCCTTTGTCCAACACCCTCAGCCCCAGGATGTGAATATTTGGGTTGTCCTGTGCAGGGACAGGAGTTGGACTCCTGGATCTTTGTGCTGAGGGGCCAGAACTGACCCCAGGATTCGGTCTCTTGTGGGTCTCTTCCAACTCAGGATATTCTGTGACTGTCTCTCTCCTCCTGCAGGTTTCTTCACCCTGGATGGACAGCCCCGCAGCATGACCTGTCCTTCCACTGGCCTCAACGAAGAGGACTTGACCCACATCGGGCAAGTGGCCAGCTCGGTGCCGGTAGAGGATTTCACCATCCATGGAGGTAGGAACCTGCGGAAACTACACCAGACGGGGTGTTCAATCCAGGGAGGATGAAGCTGGAACTTGGCCTGGAAGGAAGGGATGTGTTGAAGTGTTTTGATACCTGTAGCCAGCAGGGTGAGGAAGGGGATTCTGCCCCTCTGCTCCCTTCTCCTGGAGTCCCGTGTCCAGCTCTGGGGTCCTCAGCACAGGAAGGACAACGTGGAGATGAGCCGAGGGCTGGAACAGCTCTGCTGTGTAGAAGGGCTGAGAGAGCTGGGGGTGATCCAAGGGACAGGGGACAGGACAAGAGGGAATGGCCTCAAACTCCACAAGGGGAAGGTCAAGCTGGACATTAGTTAAAAAATTTTCACAGAAAGGGTGATTGGTCACTGTCAGAGGCTGCACAGGGAGGGGGTTGAGTCCCCTTCCCTGGAGGGGTGTAAGGGATGAGTGGATGAGGTGCTGAGGAACATGGGTTAGCGTTTGATGGGAATGGTTGGACTCCATGATCTGGTGGGTCTCTTCCAACCTGGTGATTCTATGATTCTATGTGTTCAGCCTGGAGAAGAGCAGGCTCCAGGCAGACCCTGCTGCAATCTCTCAGTACAAAAAGGGAGCTGGCAAGAAAGGCACAGAGAATTTTTACCAGGGTCTGAGACAGGACACAGGGCGAGGGTTTGACACTGGAAGAGGACAGGGTTAGATTGGACAGTGAGGAAACCCTGGCCCAGGTTGCCCAGAGCAGTGGTGGCTGCCCCATCCTGGAGGGGTTGAAGGCCAGGTTGGATGGGGCTTGGAGCCCCTGAGCCAGTGGGAGGTGTCCCTTCTCGTGACTTCTAACCCAAACCCTCTTGTGAGTCAGAGAATCAGTTCATGGGTTCAGAGCTGTGGTTGAGGGAAGCAAACCGAGGGCCTATGAGGAGCGGCTGAGAGAGCTGGAGGTGTTTATCCTGGAGAAGAGGAGGCTGAGAGGAGACCTCATTACTCTCTACAACTACCTGAAAGGAGGTTGTGGAGAGGAGGGAGCTGGGCTCTTCTCCCAAGGGACAGGGGACAGGACGAGAGGGAATGGCCTCAAGCTCCACCAGGGGAGATTTAGGCTGGAGATTAGGAGGAAGTTTTTCATGGAAAGGGTCATTGGGCATTGGAATAGGCTGCCCAGGGAGGTGGTTGATTCCCCTTCCCTGGAGGTGTTTAAGGGACGGGTGGATGAGGTTCTGAGGGACATGGGTTAGTGTTTGATAGGAATGGTTGGACTCAATGATCCGATGGGTCTCTTCCTACCTGGTTGTTCTATGATTCTATGAGGGGAAGCAAACTGAAGCACAGCCCTTGTTCAGAGCTGCTCCTTCCCTACCGTCCTGATTCCTTACCCCTGGTTTGTCCCTCTGGCAGAGGTGTATCCATTCCTCTGCCCCTGGGCACCTGCAGCCTCTCAGCCTTTGGACAGGCTGTGGGACAAACCCGGTGTAACTTGAGCTCCCTCCCTCCATCCTGGCAGGTCTGAGCCGGATTCTGAAAACCCGCGGGGAGATGGTGAAGAACCGTACGGTGGATTGGGCTCTGGCGGAGTACATGGCGTTTGGCTCCCTGCTCAAAGAGGGCATCCACATCCGCCTGAGCGGCCAGGACGTCGAGAGGGGCACATTCAGGTGAAGCCTGTGCTTTTGGTGGCTGTGAAAGCCATTCCAGCCTTTCCAGAAGGGATTCAAAAGGGGGAGGATGGAGTAACGCTCTCCCCTCTTTCAGCCACCGCCACCACGTCCTGCACGATCAGAATGTGGACAAGAGGACCTGCATCCCCATGAACCATCTCTGGCCTAACCAGGCTCCGTACACCGTCTGCAACAGCTCCTTGTCCGAGTATGGTGTCCTGGGTGAGTGAGGGGGTCTGTGCCCACTGCCCAGGGCCACAGCATTCTGCTACGGAAACTATCACCTCTGGCCTGGACAGGCACACACTCTCCTGGGTAGAAAACTGGCTGGATGGCCCAGAGAGTGGTGGGAAATGGTGTTAAGTCCAGCTGGAGCACAGTGACAAGTGGGGTTCCCCAGGGCTCAGTGTTGGGTCCAGCCCTGTTCAATGTCTTTATCAATGACCTGGATGAGGGCATCGAGGGTACCCTTAGCAAGTTTGCAGATGACACTGAGCTGTGTGCAAGTGTGGATCTGCTGGAGGGTAGGGAGGCTCTGCAAAGGGATCTGAACAGGCTGGATCCATGGGCTGAGTCCAGTGGGATGAGGTTTAACATGGCCAAGTGCCGCATCCTGCACTTGGGGCACAACAACCCTATGCAGAGCTACAGACTGGGAGAAGTCTGGCTGGAAAACTGCCAGGAGGAGAGGGACCTGGGAGTGTTGGTCGACAGCGACTGACCATGAGGCAGCAGTGTGCCCAGGTGGCCAAGAAGGCCAATGGCATCCTGGCATGGATCAGAAATGGTGTGACCAGCAGGGCCAGGGAGGTGATTCTCCCTCTGGACTCAGCACTGGTGAGGCCGCTCCTTGAATCCTGTGTTCAGTTGTGGGCCCTCAGCACAAGAAGGATGTTGAGGCTCTGGAGCGAGTCCAGAGAAGAGCAACGAAGCTGGTGAAGGGCCTGGAGAACAGGCCCTATGAGGAGCATCTGAGAGAGCTGGGGGTGCTTATCCTGGAGAAGAGGAGGCTGAGAGGAGACCTCATTACTCTCTACAACTCCCTGAAAGGAGGTTGTGGAGAGGAGGGAGCTGGGCTCTTCTCCCAAGGGACAGGGGACAGGACAAGAGGGAATGGCCTCAAGCTCCACCAGGGGAGATTTAGGCTGGAGATTAGGAGGAGGTTTTTCAGAGAAAGCGTCATTGGGCATTGGAATAGGCTGCCCAGGGAGGTGGTTGATTCCCCTTCCCTGGAGGTGTTTAAGGGACGGGTAGATGAGGTCCTGAGGGACATGGTTCAGGCTTTGATGGGAATACTTGGACTCGATGACCCAGTGGGTCCCTTCCAACCTGGTTGTTCTATGATTCTATGATAACTCCGTCCCTTTTCCTCCCATCCCTCAGGGTTCGAGCTGGGCTTTGCCATGGCCAGCCCCAACGCCCTGGTGCTTTGGGAAGCTCAGTTTGGGGACTTCCACAACACCGCTCAATGCATCATCGACCAGTTCATCTGCCCTGGGCAGGCCAAGTGGGTCAGGCAGAACGGCATCGTCCTGCTGCTCCCCCACGGCATGGAGGGAATGGTGAGGAATCTCCCAGCACCCGGGGGCGCCCGGCATTGCCTTCATGTGTTAAGTCCAGCTGGAGGCCAGTGACAAGTGGGGTTCCCCAGGGCTCAGCGCTGGGTCCATTGGGCATTGGAATAAGCTGCCCGGGGAGGTGGTTGATTCCCCTTCCCTGGAGGTGTTTAAGGGGCGGGTGGATGAGGTCTTGAGGGACTTGGTTTAGTGTTTGATAGGAATGGTTGGACGCAATGATCCAATGGGTCCCTTCCACCCTGGTTGCTCTATGATTCTATGATTCTATGTGCCATCCTGACCCACGTTTTGCCTCTTCTCGATCCCCGCAGGGTCCCGAACACTCCTCCGCCCGCCCAGAGCGATTCCTGCAGATGTGCAACGACGATCCCGACGTCTTCCCCGTGAGTGACAGTCACGCTGAGCTCAACCCGTGTCCCCGATCCGATTGCTGCCTTGGAATAGGGAGGGGTGGGCTCTGTGCTTCAGGGGCTGATGTAGTGGGACACTTGGGAGGGACTGGGGGGGAAAGGCTGCTGCACAGAGCAAAGTTGGAGGTGGGAGAGGGCTGCTGGCTGCCCCACAGCTGCTCAACGTGGGTCTCTGTGGGTCTCCGTGCCCTCTGAAGGGAGGAGGGAGGGTGGGTGCCACTCTTGCCCCACTGCGGGAGCCGCAAGGCCACGAGGCACCTTGTGTTTCTTGTAACACCCCTCACCGAGGCAGAAACTGGACGACTTTGACGTGCGCCAGCTCTACGAGTGCAACTGGATCGTTGTGAACTGCTCCACTCCAGCCAACTTCTTCCATGTCCTCCGGCGCCAGATCCTCCTGCCTTTCCGCAAACCGGTCAGTGCCGGCGGTGGCTCTGGAGCCAGACGGGGCCGCACTGTGTCCTGGCAGAGCCTGGGGATGGGATGCGGGGTGGGCTGGAGCTTCCACTTCAGCAGCAAACAGGGTAGTTGACCTCTTCCCAGGCCAAGGACCTCTTGGTGCAGTGGGTTGGCTCAGCACGTGGCGTGTTGCCGCCTGGCTCGTGCAAGCCGGGGTGGCTGCAGCCTCTTCCTGCTTTCCCAGGCACAGGGAAGTTACCAGGGAATTGGGAAATTACCACCTCAGCCACCAACCCCAGAGGAAACCCAGGCTGGGAAGGTCGGTGCTGGCAGAAACCAGTGCCCAATGTGGCAGAGAAGCGAGGAGCAAATCTCCAGAGGCTGCTCCTGCGCTCGTCACTCCTTGAATCCTGTGTTCAGTTCTGGGCCCTCAGCCTGGGAGGTTCTTCTCCCTCTGGACTCAGCACTGGGGAGATCGAACCTCGAATCCTGGGGTCAGTTCTGGCCCCTCAGCACAAGAAGGGTGTTGAGGCTCTGGAGAGAGTCCAGAAAAGAGCAACGAAGCTGGTGAAGGGGCTGGAGAACAAGGATTGTGAGGAGCGTCAGAGGGAGCTGGGGGTGTTTATCCTGGAGAAGAGGAGGCTGAGGGGAGACCTCATTGCTCTCTGCAACTCCCTGAGAGGAGGTTGTGGAGAGGAGGGAGCTGGGCTCTTCTCCCAAGGGACAGGGGACAGGACGAGAGGGATCAAGCTCCACTAGGGGAGATTTAGGCTAGAGATTAAGAGGACGTTTTTCACAGAAAGGGTCATTGGGCATTGGAATAGGCTGCCCAGGGAGGGGGTTGATTCCCCTTCCCTGGAGGTGTTTAAGGGACGTGTGGACGAGGTGCTGAGGGACATGGGTTAGTGTCTGATAGGAATGGTTGGACTCGATTATCCAGTGGGTCTCTTCCAACTTGGTGATTCTATGATTCTGTGATTCATGCTGGGGGGGGCAGGATGGAGCAGCCAGGGTAAGGGGGTTTGGCCAAGCTGACCCCCTCGCTCTGCCTCTTCTCCCCACCTCCAGCTGATAATCTTCACTCCAAAGTCTTTGCTGCGCCACCCCGAAGCCCGCTCCAGCTTCGATGACATGCTGCCAGGTACGGGCCGCGCGGGAGGAAGGGTGAAGGGCAGGAGCTGGTTGTGTGGGCAAAGTCTGCTTGGCCGTGCCTCCCCGTACCAGAGAGTGGAGGAGAGAAGCCAACACCAGGGCCTTGCTGTGAGCTCCCTGACCCAGCGGGAGGTGCCCATGGCACAGGGTTGGAGCTGGATGGGCTTTAAGGGCCCTTCCAACCCAAACCATCCCATGATCGCAGTGTGCTCTGTGCCAGCTGCCGGTGTGGCCATCTAACCTGGCTAATTAGAGCCTCGTTAGTGTCCTCCCTAGCTTTCCAGGCTTTGCCATGGTGCTTCCTCCATTGGAGTGGCACAGCCAAGGTTTGGCAAACCCAGCTCTCCCAGAGCCACGATGGTTTGTACTGGGAGCTGGGGCAGAACCAGCTTGTCCAGCTCTGCCTCCCCCACTCTCCCTGCCCAGGTTGGGGTCCCGGGAGGGGTCAGCGTGGATTGTGGATGACACTGAGCTGGGTGGAAACTGGATTTGCTGGAGGGTCAGGAGTCTCCAAAGGGATCTGAACAGGCTGCATCCATGGACTGAGACCAACGCGATGAGGTTTAACGAGGCCGAATTTTGGATCCTGCCCTTGGGGCACAACAACCCTGAGCAGCTCCAGACTAGGAGAAGTCTGGCTGGAAAGTGCCTGGAGGAGAAGGACCTGGGGGGGTTGGTTGAACAGGAGCCAGTAGAGGCCCAGGGGGCCAAGGAGGCCAAGGGCATCTTGGCTTGGATCAGCCACGGTGTGGCCAGCAGGGCCAGGGAGGTTCTTCTCCCTCTGGACTTGGCCCTGGGGAGACCGAACCTCGAATCCTGGGGTCAGTTCTGGCCGCTCACCCTTGTGAGGGGATGTTGAGGCTCTGGAGTGGTGGATCTTTTCCAACCTGGTAATGCTGTGAGTCTGTGGGATGCAGGTGCTGCTGGTGGCAGCCAGTCCACATCCCTGGGCTTCGCGGTGACGGTGACATCCTCTCTCGGCAGGCACCCACTTCCTCCGCGTCATCCCCGATGACGGCCCTGCCGCCCAGAATCCAGAGCGGGTGAAGCGAGTGCTGTTCTGCACCGGGAAGGTCTACTACGACCTGACCCGCGAGCGCAAGGCTCGGCAGATGGAGGCGGACGTGGCCATCACCAGGGTGGAGCAGGTGAGCGGAGGCTGAGGGCTGGAGGGACTAGATGAATCCAGAGGGACTGGACAGGCTGGGAAATTGGGGCTTGAGAACGTCATGGAGATCAACAAGGCCAAGCGCAAGGTCCTGCTCCTGGGTCAGGGCAATCCCAGCACAAATCCAGACTGGGCAGAGAATGGATTGGGAGCAGCCCTGAGGAGGACTCGGGGCACTGGGGGATGAGAAGCTCAACAAGAGGCAGCAAAGTGTGTTCAGAGACCAGAAAGCAACCGTGTCCTGGGCTGCATTAAAGCTTGGCCAGCAGGGCCAGGGAGGGGATCCTACCTCTCTGCTCCGCTCTGGGGACACCCACCTGGAGCCCTGTGTCCAGTTCTGGAGTCCTCGGCACAGGAAGGATGTGGAGCTGTTGGAGCAAATCTAGAGGAGGCCACAGAGATGATCCAAGGGCTGGAGAACCTCCTGTACGAGGACAGGCTGAGAGACTTGAGGTTGTTCATCCTGGAGAAGAGAAGGCTCTGGGGAGACCTTAAAGCAGCTTCCAGCGCGGAAGGAGGCTGCAGGAAAGCTGGGGAGGAGCTCCAGGTCAAGGAGTGCAGGGATAGGATGAGGGGGAAGAGTTTTGAGCTGCAAGAGGGGAGATTAAGATGAAATCTTAATGTTATGCTGTGAGGGTGAGGAGGCCATGGAACAGGTTGCCCAGAGCAGTGGTGGCTGCTCCATCCCTGGAGGGATTCAAGGGCAGGTTGGATGGGGCTTGGAGCCCCTGATCCAGTGGGAGGTGTCTCCTCATGGCAGGGGTGGGACTGGATGGGCTTTGAGGTCCCTTCCAACTCAACCCAAGCCATTCCATGATTCCCTGACGCTGCCCTGACTCTGCTCCGTGTCCTCTTTTGATAGGAATGGTTGGACTCGATGATCCGATGGGTCTCTTCCAACCTGGTTGTTCAATGATTCTATGATTCTCTCCAGCTCTCCCCGTTCCCCTTCGACCTCCTCCAACGAGAAGCCCAGAAGTACCCGGCGGCCGAGCTGGTGTGGTGCCAGGAGGAGCACAAAAACCAGGGCTACTACGACTACGTCAAACCTCGCCTGCGAACCACCATCAACCGCGCCAAACCCGTCTGGTAAGGGACGCTGGGCGAGGGCGGAGGGGGGTCTGAGGGGGCCTGGGGTGGGGGGCCAGGGCCTCCCTCACCCCCCAAGCGTCTCTCCGGCAGGTACGCGGGGAGGGAGCCGGCGGCTGCGCCCGCCACGGGCAACAAGAAGACCCACCTGACGGAGCTGCAGCGGCTGCTGGACACAGCCTTCAACCTGGAGGCCTTCAAGGTCCTGGCCTGAGCACCAGCTCGGTGGCAGCATGCGCCAGCCTGGCCGTCCGTCCTCCTACCCATCTGTCTGTCTGTCTGCCCCTCCCCGGCCCCAGCTCGCTGCTCTCATAACTACAGACCTTGTGCCCACCCTGAGCTGTCTCTGAGTCTTTGTCCTGCTGCTGCTGGGGGATGAAACGGGGCTGGGGGCTGCACCCTGGGGGGAGAAATGACCCCCCAGCTCCCGGGGGAGCAGGGAGGGAGGCAGGGAGGGGGCTGAGCTGGGGAGAGGGGGGGGATTGGGGGGCAGCAGGGGCCATGGTGGGGGAGACAGTGCTGGGGGGCTCTGTGGAGATAAGGAAGGGGCTGTGGGGGGAGAAGGGGTGTGGGAGGAGAAGGAGTGTGGGGGGAGAAAGGAGTGTGGGGGGAGAAAGGAGTGTGGGGGGAGAAAGGAGTGTGGGGGGAGAGGGGGAAGGGGAGAGGGGAGGAGAAGGGGGAGAAAGAAGGAGAAAGGGGAGAGGGGAGGAGATGGAGAAGGGAGGAGAAAGGGGGAGAAGGAGAAGGGGGAGGGGGAGAGGGGAGGAGAAGGGGGAGAAAGAAGGAGAAGGGGAAGAGGGAGGAGAAGGAAGGAGAAGGAGAAGGGAGGAGAAGGGGAGGGAGGAGGGGGGAGAAGAGAGAGGTAATAGGCGCTGTTGGGGGAGAGGGAGGCTATGGGTAGATGAGGTCCTGAGGGACACGGGTTAGTGTTTGATAGGAATGGTTGGACTCGATGATCCGATGGGTCTCTTCCAACCTGGTTGTTCTAAGATTCTATGGGGGGAGAGAGAGAGAGAGTGTGGGGCAGAGAGGGGATGGGGAGAGTGGGGAATAGAAGAGGGGGTGGATAGAAGATGGGGTGGGATAGAGGATGGCGGGTGGTGGTGGGTGGAGAGACTCTGCCTCTCGGCGCTCGGCTGGCCGCGCCTGGCTGGGTGGAAGCAGGAAGCGGGGCTGCGCGCGCGGCCCCATTGTGCGCGGCGGCGGCGCTTGGCCACGCCTCCTCC
>JAUMJK010002021.1:0-25918 GCA_033558105.1 Coccyzus lansbergi
GGTAGGACCAGTGGGGGTGGGGGTAGGACCAGTTGGGGGGGGTAGGACCAGTTGGGGGGGGTAGGACCAGTGGGGGGGGTAAGACCAGTGGGAGGGGGTAGGACCAGTGGGGGTGGGGGTAGGACCAGTTGGGGGGGGTAGGACCAGTGTAGGGGGGTAGGACCAGTGGGGGGGGTAGGACCAGTGGGGGGTGTAGGACCAGTGGAGGGAGTAGGACCAGTGGGGGGGGGGGGTAGGACCAGTGGGGGGGGTAGGACCTGTGGAGGGGGGGGGTAGGACCAGTGGGGGGTGTAGGACCAGTGGGGAGGTAGGACCAGTGAGGGGGGAGTAGGACCAGTGGGGGGGGGTAGGACCAGTGTGGGGGGGTAGGACCAGTGAGGGGGGAGTAGGACCAGTGGGGGGAGGTAGGACCAGTGTGGGGGGTAGGACCAGTGGGGGGAGGTAGGACTAGTGGGGGGGGTAGGACCAGTGGGGGGAGGTAGGACTAGTGGGGGGGGTAGGACCAGTGGGGGGGGTTAGGACCAGTGCGGGGGGGGTAGGACCAGTGGAGGGGGGGGGGGGGTAGGACTAGTGAGGGGGGGTAGGACCAGTGCGGGGGGTTAGGACCAGTGGGGGGGGGGGTAGGACTAGTTGGGGGGGTAGGACCAGTGGGGGGGTGTAGGACCAGTGGGGGGGGTAGGACCAGTGGTGGGAGTAAGACCAGGGACACCCTGGGGGGACCAGCGGGAGGCTGGGATGGGACAGGGACTGTGGGGGCTGGGAGAGGGGGGGGGGCAGCCCCAGATCATAGAATCATAGAACCAGATCATAGAATCGTAGAATCATAAAACAATCAGGTTGGAAGAGACCCATCGGATCTTCTAGTCCAACCATTCCTATCAAACACTAAACCATGTCCCTCAAGACCTCATCCACCCGTCCCTTAAACACCTCCAGGGAAGGTGAATCAACCACCTCTCTGGGCAGCCTGTCCCCCAAAAGTGCATTCCCCCCCCGCCCCGAGCTCCCGAGGGGTGAGGATGGCAGGATGAAACGGTGTCCTCCCCCAACCATCACCCTGGGAGGATCCCACTCTCCCCACTCCCCCCTCAGAGCTCTTGAGCTCATCAAAGCGCCAAACAAAGCCAACAGCACTCTCCAAGGCGGCTTGGAGCTCGAGGAGCCACTGAGTGCATCAAGTGGTTGGATATCGCGGCTGGAGGAGAAGGGGGGAGGCAGTGGCAGGTCGTAGAATCATAGAATAATAGAACAACCAGGTTGGAAGAGACCCATCGGATCATCGAGTCCAACCATTCCTATCAAACACTAAACCAAGTCCCTCAGGACCTCATCCACCCGTCCCTTAAACACCTCCAGGGAACGTGAATCAACCCCCTCCCTGGGCAGCCTATTCCAATGCCCAATGACCCTCTGTGTGAAAAACTTCCTCCTAATCTCCAGCCTAAATCTCCCCTGGTGGAGCTTGAGGCCATTCCCTCTTGTCCTGTCCTCTGTCCCTTAGGAGAAGAGCCCAGCTCCCTCCTCTCTACAATCTCCTTTCAGGGAGTTGTAGAGAGTAATGAGGTCTCCTCTCAGCCTCCTCTTCTCCAGGATAAACACCCCCAGCTCTCTCAGCCGCTCCTCATAGGGCCTGTTCTCCAGCCCCTTCACCAGCTTCGTTGCTCTTCTCTGGACTCGCTCCAGAGCCTCAACATCCTTCTTGTGGTGAGAGGTCCAGAACTGAACACATTCTCTGGACTGTCACACAGCTCTCCGGCTCCTGGCCAGGACAGGATGAGGCCCAGGAGGTGCTGGGAGCAAAACATTGAGAGGATCTGGAGCATCCCTGCAGGCCCCGGGGCTGGGAGGGAGGCTGGAGACTCTCAGCCCAAGGTGAGCAACCCCAGCACCGCATGGACTCGCAGCCTTGGGGACAGGGATGAGCAGGATGAACAGGGGACCAGCAGCTCCTCTCTGGTGGCACAAATAGGGGACCAGCAGCTCTGCCTCCACAGCAGCACAAAAAGGGGACCAGCAGCTTTTCTTCCCTGGTGGCACAAACTGGGGACCAGCAGCTCTTCCTCCCTGGTGGCACAAACTGGGGACCAGTAGCAATTCCTCTCTGGTGACACAAACTGGGGACCAGCAGCTCTTCCTCCCTGGTGGCACAAACAGGGGGACCAGCACGAAGAGGGGGACCAGCAGCTCTTCCTCCCTGGTGGCACAAACTGGGGACCAGCAGCTCTTCCTCCCTGGTGACACAAACTGGAGACCAGTAGCTCTTCCTCCCTGGTGGCACAAACTGGGGATCAGCAGCTCTTCCTCCCTGATGACACAAACTGGAGACCAGTAGCTCTTCCTCCCTGGTGGCACAAACTGGAGACCAGTAGCTCTTCCTCCCTGGTGGCACAAACTGGGGACCAGTAGCAATTCCTCTCTGGTGACACAAACTGGAGACCAGTAGCTCTTCCTCCCTGGTGGCACAAACAGGGGACCAGCAGCTCTTCCTCCCTGGTGGCACAAACTGGGGACCAGTAGCAATTCCTCTCTGGTGACACAAACTGGGGACCAGCAGCTCTTCCTCTCTGGTGGCACAAACTGGGGACCAGTAGTAATTTGCTCCTGGTGGCACAAACTCGGGGACCAGTGGCAATTCCTCTCTGGTGACACAAACTGGGGACCAGCAGCTCTTCCTCCCTGGTGGCACAAACAGGGGGACCAGCACGAAGAGGGGGACCAGCAGCTCTTCCTCCCTGGTGGCACAAACTGGGGACCAGCAGCTCTTCCTCTCTGGTGGCACAAATAGGGGACCAGCAGCTCTTCCTCCCTGGTGGCACAAAAGAGGGACCAGCAGCTCTTCCTCTCTGGTGGCACAAAAGAGGGACCAGCAGCTCTTCCTCTCTGGTGGCACAAAAGAGGGACCAGCAGCTCTTCCTCCCTGGTGGCACAAATCAGGGACCAGCAGCAATTCCTGGGTGGCTGCTGCCCTGTGGATGCTGTTGGGCTGCAGAGGAGGCACCGTTGCCATCCCACAGCAGATCAGGGCCGGGAATAATGCCCAGGAAGGACCTCCTGGCAGGGTGAGCTCCTTCAGCAGGGGCTGCTGCAGCCCAGCAGTGAGTGCGAGAGGTGAGAAATCTCAGCTGGCTCTGCAGCCTGATTCTAAGCTGATAAAAAGACAGAGGCGGCTGCGCGGAGCCAGACCAAGGGCCGGCAGGCAGCTCTGCCAGCGCCTAGGAAATGTTTTAGGGGACCAGGTCTGGGGGGAGCAACCCTCCTCCCTCTGCAGGGTAGCTGAGTCCTGGGTCCTGAGGGAGGGGAAGAGGGACAGGATGAGAGGGAGTGGCCTCAAGCTCCACCAGGGGAGATTTAGGCTGGACATTAGGAGGAAGTTTTTCCCACAGAGGGTCATTGGGCATTGGAATAGGCTGCCCAGGGAGGTGGTTGATTCCCCTTCCCTGGAGGTGTTTAAGGCACAGGTGGATGAGGTCCTGAGGGACTTGGTTTAATGTTTGATAGGAATGGTTGGACTCGATGATCCAATGGGTCTCTTCCAACCTGGTTGTTCTATGATTCTATGATGGAATCACACAATGCTTTGGGTTGGAAGGGACCTTTACAACTCGTCTAATCCAACCCAGAGAGATCAGAGCAGAGAGAGATCTTTAACCAGCTCAGGTTGCTCACAGCCCCATCCAACGCGACCCTGAGTGTTTCCAAGATTGGAGCCTTCAGTGCCTCCCTGGGAAACAGATTCTTGTCTTTCACTACCCTCCGTGTCAAAAATCTCTTCCTTCTCTGCAGTCTAAATCTCCCCTCTCTTAGTTTAAAGTGGAACCTGGGAGAGGAGCTCGGGGCTCCCGGGAAGAGGAGGCTGGTGAAAAAATTTGATAGGAATGGTTGGACTAGAAGATCCGATGGGTCCCTTCCAACCTGGTTGTTCTATGATTCTATGATTCTATGAAATTGGTTGGTGTTTGCCTTTCCTCCACCTTGCCCAACGGTTGGTAAACAAGGTGCAGAAATGGTTGAGTTGCCTTGAGATAACAAAGAGCGCTTGGAGCTGGGCCAGCCCTGCCCTCCCTGCCTCTGGAGCACAGAGAGGAGCAGAGCCCGGAGCTGCCTGCGCTGAGTTTGTGAGGCCTCAGCTCTGGGCAGGCCTTCTAGGTTTGGAAAAGAAGAGGAGCTGGAGTGGTTGGACAGAGATGACCCAGTGAAAGGAGAGGCAGGAGGGATCCCACACTCGCATCTCCGGCATCTCAACAGAAAGACCTGGTGGGGGGTTGGTTGACAGTGACTGAACATGAGGCAGCAGTGGCCCAGGTGGCCAAGAAGGCCAATGGCATCTTGGCTTGGAGCAGAAATGGTGTGACCAGCAGGGCCAGGGAGGTTCTTCTCCCTCTGGACTCAGCACTGGTGAGACTGCTCCTCGAATCCTGTGTTCAGTTGTGGGCCCCTCAGCACAAGAAGGATGTTGAGGCTCTGGAGCGAGTCCAGAGAAGAACCACGAAGCTGTGGAATGGGTTGGAGAAGAAGAGGAGCATCTGATAGAGCTGGGGGTGTTTATCCTGGAGAAGAGGAGGCTGAGGGGAGACCTCATTACTCTCTACAACTACCTGAGAGGAGATTGTGGAGAGGAGGGAGCTGGGCTCTTCTCCCAAGGGACAGGATGAGAGGGAATGGCCTCAAGCTCCACCAGGGGAATGTCAGGCTGGACATCAGGAAAAAAATTTCATGGCAAGGGTGATTGGGCATTGGAATAGGCTGCCCAGGGAGGGGTTTGATTCACCTTCCCTGGAGAGGTTTTAGGGACGGGCAGGCAGCCGGCGCTGCTGTTTAAGGCACTGGCAGGGCTGGGAACACTGGTGGGGCTGGGGCTGGGGCTGGAGACGCTGGCAGGGCTGGGGACGCTGGTGGTGCTGAGGATGCTGCCAGGACTGGGGATGAGGCTGGTGGAGCTGGCAGCATGCTACCACCTGCTGGAAGCTGGGAAGAGAGAACCCTGTTAGGGGAAGGGGCTGGCATCAGGACCCCAAAACCCATCCAGTTCCATCCACGGGCAGGGACACCTCCCACTGGATCAGGGGCTCCAAGCCCCATCCAACCTGCCCTTGAACCCCTCCAGGGATGGGGCAGCCACCACTGCTCTGGGCAGCCTGGGCCAGGGCCTCCCCATCTTTACAGCAGAACATTTCTTCCTCACCTCTAATCCCAATCTCCTCTCTTTTATCATCAATCTCAGCGCCGCAGCCCCCTCCTCCCTCGCCCTTCCTCGCCCAGTGAGGACCAGTCCACTCAGAGTGGAGTCACACTGGGGATGCACATGGAAAGAAATCCAGTTTCAGCTGGGAGCGCTCCCTGGTGCTTTGACTGCATTATTCATGTCCATCCTTAACTCAATAAAGCCCTCAGATGTGTTTTAATTGTTTTTAGCTTCCAGCTTGCTGCCTCCAGGCTCCCAGTCCCTGCCTGCACCTCCCCCTGGATCCCCCTTGGACCAGGGGCTCCAAGCTCCATCCAACCTGGTCTTGAACCTCCAGGGATGGGGCAGCCACAATTTCCCTTGCGTTTCAGCACCTCATCACTCTCATGGTGAAGAAATTCATAGAATCATAGAATAATCAGGTTGGAAGAGACCCATCGGATCATCGAGTCCAACCATTCCTATCAAACACTAAACCAAGTCCCTCAAGACCTCATCCACCCGTCCCTTAAACACCTCCAGGGAAGGTGAATCAACCACCTCCCTGGGCAGCCTATTCCAATGCCCAATGACCCTCTGTGGGAAAAACTTCCTCCTAATCTCCAGCCTAAATCTCCCCTGGTGGAGCTTGAGGCCATTCCCTCTTGTCCTGTCCCTTGGCACTTGGGAGAAGAGCCCAGCTCCCTCCTCTCCACAACCTCCTTTCAGGTAGTTGTAGAGAGTAATGAGGTCTCCTCTCAGCCTCCTCTTCTCTAGGCTAAACCCCCCTAGCTCTCTCAGACACTCCTCATAGGGCCTGTTCTCCAGCCCCTTCACCAGCTTTGTTGCTCTTCTCTGGACTCTCTCCAGAGCCTCAACATTCTTCTTGTGCTGAGGGGCCCAGAACTGAACACAGGATTCAAGGAGCGGCCTCACCAGTGCTGAGTACAGATGGAGAAGAACCTCTCTGGCCCTACTGGTCACACCATTTCCGATCCAAGCCAAGATGCCATTGGCCTTCTTGGCCACCTGGGCACACTGCTGGCTCATGGTCAGTCGGTTGTCGACCAACACCCCCAGGTCCCTCTCCTCCTGGCAGTTTTCCAGTCAGGCTTCTCCCAGTCTGTAGCTCTGCATAGGGTTGTTGTGCCCCAAGTGCAGGACCCGGCATTTGGCCCTGTTAAACCTCATTCTTCCTTATGTCCAGTCTAACTCTGCCCCTCTCCAGTTTATCCCCATTGCCCCTCATCCCGTCACCACAAGCCTTTGTGAGTAGCCCCTCCCCAGCTTTCTCGCAGCCCCTTTGGGTACTGGGCGGTTGTCTGAGCCTTCGCTGCCTTTTTTCTGCCTGTGCTATTGAGGGAACGGTGCGATCACCTTTGCGGATGCATTACTCCATGGCAAAAAATAGCAGCTGAGAGAGAAACACCGCATCCCCGGAGATATTCAACCATCAATGGAAAATTACACATGTGGCGCTCGGCTGTTTTTTTTTTAGGGGCTTATTTTAGCCATTGACTCAGCGGCCCCGCTCCCCACGGCAGGGGCTGGTGGACCAGAGGCGAGCAGAAGGGACCTAATCAGGGAATGGCTCTAGTGGGAAGGGACCCATAAGGCTCATCGAGTCCATCGCCTGTCCCTGCACAGGACACCCCAACATCCACACTGTGGGGCTGAGGGAGATGGCCAAATGCTTCTGGAATGTGGTCGGGCTTGGGGTTATGACTGGTTCCCTGGGAGCTGCTCCAGTGCTTCACTGTCCTCTGGGTGAAGAACCTTTCCCTAACGTCCAACCTAACCCTCCCCTGGTGCATCTTCCACCATTCCCTCAGGTTCAGAGAGGAGAGTTCAGCATCTGCTCCTTCTCCTTTTGTGAGGAAGCTACAGGCTGTGATGAGATCCACCCTCAGCCTCCTCTTCTCCAAGCTGAACAGATCCAGCGACTTTAGCTGCTTCTCATGTGAGCAGCAGGTCCAGGGAGGTGATTCTCCCTCTGGACTCAGCTCTGGTGAGGCCGCTCCTTGAATACTGTGTCCAGTTCTGGGCCCCTCACCACAAGAAGGATGTTGAAGCTCTGGAGAGACTCCAGAGAAGAGCAATGAAGCTGGGGAAGGGACTGGAGAACAGGCCCTATGAGGAGCATCTGAGAGAGCTGGGGGTGTTTATCCTGGAGAAGAGGAGGCTGAGGGAAGACCTCATTACTCTCTACAACTCCCAAGAGAGGAGGTTGTGGAGAGGAGGGAGCTGGGCTCTTGTTCCAAGGGACAGGGGACAGGACAAGAGGGAATGGCCTCAAGCTCCACCAGGGGAGATTTAGGCTGGAGATTAGGAGGAAGTTTTTCACACAGAGAATCATTGGGCATTGGAATAGGCTGCCCAGGGAGGTGGTTGATTCACCTTCCCTGGAGGGGTTTAAGGGACAGGTAGATGAGGTCTTGAGGGACTTGGTTTAGTGTTTGATAGGAATGGTTGGACTGAATGATCCGATGGGTCCCTTCCAGACTGGTTGTTCTATGATTCTATGATTCTATGATTCATGCGGCTTCCCTTCTAAAACCCTTCACCAACTCCCTCTGGACTCTCTCCAGTAGATTTAGATCCTTCCCATGCTGCAGCCCCCAAACCCACACCTGGTGTAGTGGAGAGGTGTCTTTGCCCATGGCAGAGGGTTGGAACTTGATGATCCGTTGGGTCTCTTCCAACCTGGTTGTTCTATGATTCTATGAACTGGAGAGGCTCTGAGGTCCCTTCCAACTCAGACCAAGCCCTGGGTGCTGCAGCTCCCACCAGAGGTGGAGGGACGAGGAGGGGGTGACCCATGCTCAGAAGGAGGACAATGTGACCTCAGGGGCAGAGACAAGTGTGACAAGTCAGGATGGAGAGGGCTGCCACCACCACCACGAGATCTACCAAACGCTGGTGGTGATGGAGATGACCTCAAGTTCCCCCAGGGGAGGTTCAGGCTGGACATCAGGAAAAAATATTTCACAGAAAGGGTCACTGGGCAATGTCAGAGGCTGCCCAGGGAGGGGGTTGAGTCACCTTCCCTGGAGGGTTTAAGGGATGAGTGGATGAGGTGCTGAGGGACATGGGTTAGTGATTGATGGGAATGGTTGGATTCGATGATCCAGTGGGTCTCTTCCAACCTGGTGGTTCTATGATTCTCTGCCATCCCAGCACCCTCGGCAGCCCCACGGAGCCCCTGGAGCTGGTAGCACCAGCCCCACAGCAGTATCATGCCCAGGGGTGGCACCAACAACTCAGGCATCTTCCTCCTTTCCAAGTTTAATTAGAAACGTATTCCAAACCACAAACCCACCCCCAGAGCCAGACACACTGGAGAAGGGGACGTGTGTGCTGTAAAAACCTGCCGAAGCCCCGAGCCGGCCGGGGAGGGGGTCCCGGGGGCTGGGGGAGACCTCTCCTCCTGGTAGCCCTGGCCTCACGAGCCGATGCTGGTCGTTCGTCCCTGCCCTGCGCCTTCCCTGCAGCAGCTTCATCCTGGCTTCAGCCCAGGGAGGGCTGTGGGGGGCTTGGGGGCCACTGGAAGCCTCACATGGCAGCCGCTCCTGGGGAGAATCCAGTTGGAAATGTGGAAGCGACAGGGACATCCAGCAGCACCAACCTCCCAAGAGACCCTTGTTGGCAGCAGAGCCAAGGCAGGAGGCGAAGGTCCCGCTGAGGCGGGGGCTGTGGATGGGGAGGTGTGTCCCCAGGTATCAGAAGGGGACAGAGACCCCACAGTGATACCAAGGCAGGAGGTGAAGGTCCCGCTAAGGGGGGCCCCGTGGATGGGGAGGTGTGTCCCCAGGTATCAGAAGGGGACGGAGAGCCCACAGTGATACCAAGGCAGGAGGTGAAGGTCCCACTGATGGGGGCCCCGTGGATGGGGAGGTGTGTCCCCAGGTATCAGAAGGGGATGGAGACCCCACAGTGATGCCAACCCAGGTCCCTTCCATCGCTGGGGCAAGCTGGGGGGCAACCGTGGGCTGGAACGGGCAGTGCTGATGGGTTCAACCCCCATCACTCTGGGCGAGGCCACCCACCCTCATCCCAGCAGCGTTTTGCCTCCACCAACAGAATAAACATCTTGGTGCCCAGTTGGGCAAGGGACCCGCGGGGAAGATGAAGGGAAGGCAGCAATAAGGGGTTCACTTGGGTTAGAGATTTGAGGTCCCACTGAGAAAGGGGATGAAGAACCCTGGGGCAGCTTTGCTGCCCTGTGAGACCAGCTACAACCGGAAAAGGGGAGCACGGAGGGGTCCCCAGCTTTACGCTAGGATGAGCCTGGCACCAGGGAAGCAGGTTTCGGGGGGGCTCACGTACCCCCTGGCATCACTGCTTCCTCCGGACAACCTGGCGGAGGTGCAGCTCGCTCTCCGCGGCCACGATGGGCTGCTCGTTCTGCCGGTGGTGGCTGATGAGGTGGCTGATGCTCTCAAACAGCACGTCCTTGGTCCTTACCTGGGGGGTCACAGAATCACAGAACAACCAGGTTGGAAGGGACCCATCGGATCTTCTAGTCCAACCATTCCTGTCCAACACTAAACCAAGTCCCTCAAGACCTGAGCCCAAGAGGAGCTGCCTCCTGGTGGGGTCTCCACGCAGCTCCCAACATCTCTCCCCTCCCACCCAGCTGCCCACCCTGCCCTTACCACTCCCTCGGGATCCACCAGCAGCAGATGCTTGGGTTGGCCGCAGTGCATGCCGGTCAACACGTACTGCCCGGGGTTGGTGAGGCTGTCCCGCACCAAGAAGTCCCCATCCATCTGCAGGAGCCTCTCAGCGTCCCTGCGGCTCATCTTCCCGTGGTACCACGGCTCCCGCTTGAGCTGCTCCTCCGTGGGGGCGATGGGGGCTTTCCGCGTCGGGGGGCTCGGCCACTGGTCCTCGATGGAGAGGTTGGGGCCGCTCCCCGCGATGCACTCGTGGAGCTTCAGGGCATCCTCGAAGGGCCCTGTGGAAGCCAGAGACAAGGAGGGGACACAGCCCTGGGGTATGACACAGGGTTAGGGGATGACAGGGTTGGGCTGAGTGGTTGCAGTGGGACTCATGGTGATGGCCTCAAGCTCTGCCAGGGGAGATTTAGGCTGGAGATTAGGAGGAAGTTTTTCACACAGAGGGTCATTGGGCATTGGAATAGGCTGCCCAGGAAGGTGGTTGAGTCACCTTCCCTGGAGGTGTTTAAGGGACAGGTGGATGAGGTCTTGAGGGACTTGGTTTAGTGTTTGATAGGAATGGTTGGACTAGAAGATCCGATGGGTCCCTTCCAACCTGGTTGTTCTATGATTCTATGATTCTATGGGCAGGCCCTGCTGTGCCACAGCCACCCCTGTGCCCAAGGCACAGAGGGGACAGTGTCCCCTGTACCGGCACAGCTGCCCCCTCCTTAGTGTTTGATAGGAATGGTTGGACTCGATGATTCGATGTGTATTCACAGTATTCAAGAAGGATGTTGAGGCTCTGGAGCAAGTCCAGAGAAGAGCAACAAAGCTGGTGAAGGGGTTGGAGAACAGGCCCTATGAGGAGCGGCTGAGAGAGCTGGGGGTGTTTATCCTGGAGAAGAGGAGGTTGAGAGGAGACCTCATTACTCTCTACAACTACCTGAAGGGAGGTTGTGGAGAGGAGGGAGCTGGGCTCTTCTCCCAAGTGACAGGGGACAGGACAAGAGGGAATGGCCTCAAGCTCCACCAGGGGAGATTTAGGCTGGAGATTAGGAGGAAGTTTTTCACACAGAGGGTGATTGGGCATTGGAATAGGCTGCCCAGGGAGGTGGTTGAGTCACCTTCCCTGGAGGGGTTTAAGGGACGGGTGGATGAGGTCTTGAGGGACTTGGTTTAGTGCTTGATGGGAATGGTTGGACTAGAAGATCCGATGGGTCTCTTCCAACCTGGTTGTTCCATGATTCTATGATTCTCCATGGGGTGGGGCTGGGATAGGGGAATAGGTGCCCCAAGCCTGTCCCTGCAAGCCCCAGCAAGGGTTGGCGAAGATGGGATCTCAATTCTAGTGTCCCTGCATGGCGCTGCGGGCACCACATCCCAGCCCGGTGGCTTACTCATATCAAAAAGGTCCTTTTTGGGGCTCTCCTCTGGTGCCCCCCGAGCCGCAGCCTCCGGTTCCCAGGTGTCCAGGCTCTGTGTGTTCACGTACATGTGCTCCTCGTAGTCCCGTGGTCCCAGGGGGTGGTTATCCGCCTGCAGGTACCCGTCGCAGGACTGGCCTGCAAGGACCAGGCATCACCGCCAGCCTGAGCAGGGCAGAGCCGCAGGGACCCTAGTCACAGTCCCCAGGGTCTCCTGGTCATGGTCCTTGGGGACCATTGGTCACAGGACCTGGAAACCCCTGGTCATGGTCCTTAGGAACCCTTGGTCACAGTCCCCAGGGTCTCCTGGTCATGGACCTTGGGGACCATTGGTCACAGGACCTGGAAACCCCTGGTCACAGTCCCTGAGTTCCTTGGTCACAGAACCTGGAAACCCCTGGTCATGGTCCTTGGGAACCCTTGTTCACAGTCCCCAGGGCCTCCGGGTCATGGTCCTTGGGGACCATCGGTCACAGGACCTGGGGACCCTTGGCCATGGTCCCCGGGGACCCTTGATCAGTCCCTGGAATCCCTTAGTCATGGTCCACAGGATCCCCTGGTCATGGTCCTTGAGGACCATTGGTCACAGTCTCCAGGGTCTAGTGGTCACAGTCCCTGAGGACCCCGGTCACTGAACCTTGGCCATGGTCCCCCGTGTGTCCCCGCAGCAGTACCCACCCTGGCTCTCCAGGTCCCAGGGTGGCCCCAGTTGGCTGCTCTGGTCTCTCCTGGCTGCAAACCCACCCTGGGGAGAGGAGACAACAAGGGTGTCGGGGGTGGGGGGGGACGACACCTTCCTGGGACCCCCATGGTGGGGTGGGTTCTGGGCTCACCTGGCTGGAGGGGCCGGATCCTGAGGGCTGTGTGTGGATGTGGCCGTGGCGGAGGCGCGAGTCGATGAGCCCCCCCGGGGGGGGCTCCTTCCCTGGGATACTGTTGTAGTAATCGTGCTCGGTCACCTCCTCATCCTCCCCCCATGCAGATTCCTCCGCACCCAGCGTCCTGCAGTGGGGACGGGAGAGCTGGGGACCCCAACCCAGCTCAGACCCCTCCCAGTGCTCGGACCTGGGACAGTGTGCAGGACAGTGGGGGTGGCACCCCCGCGGTTCTACCTGTCTGGGGGGGCCACCACCTTGGGGGGGCTGTGCAGGTACTGCTTGAAGCGCAGCTCGAAGGCCTGTCCCACTGTGCTGATGACGCTCTGCGCCAGCCCCTCGCAGCACTCCAGGATGTGACAGGCTGCAGAGACAGACAGACGGACAGCTTGAGCGCTCCCACCGTGCCCCAGGACCACCCTGAACCATGAGGGGTGACCTCCTCCAGCCTTCACCCCTCCCATTCCGCACGGCGTCACCTCTTTGGTTGATGGGGTCCTTGGCGACGTAGGCGACGTAGTCCATGGTGTCCTAGGGGCACAGGGGGGGCTCAGGGCCTGCGTCTCGCTGCCGTGCTGGGGGCACTGGGGTGAGGGGACAGCCCCACATCCAGCCCTAGAGCCAGGCTGCCCCACAGCTCAGCTCCCAGCGGTCCCTGTTGTCCCCAAGGGGAGGGATGGGGTGCTCGGGCCTCACCGTGTCTCCACCGGAGGCGAAGGAGATGGATTGCATGTGGTGGTTGGCGATGATCTAGGAAAGGGGGTACATTGTCCACAGTGGGGGTTAGCACGGAGGTCACCAGCCTTGCAACAGGAGGCAGAAGGCTTGGAGGTGGCCGTGTCCCCGAGAGCGGTTCTCACCTGGCGCGTGGTGGGGATCATGAGGTTCAGCCCATCGATGGAGATGTTGACAGTGATGCTCATGCCAGCAAAGCGGAGATTGCTCTTGCCCAGGATGGAGAAGAGAGCTTTGTTGGGAGCCTGATGGAGCGGAGAGGAGCGTGGGGGTGATGGCCTCAAGCTCCACCAGGGGAGATTTAGGCTGGAGATTAGGAGGAAGTTTTTCACACAGAGGGTCATTGGGCATTGGAATAGGCTGCCCAGGGAGGTGGTTGATTCACCTTCCCTGGAGGTGTTTAAGGGACAGGTGGATGAGGTCTTGAGGGACATGGTTTAGTGTTTGATAGGAATGGTTGGACTAGAAGATCCGATGGGTCTCTTCCAACCTGTTTGTTCTATGATTCTATGATGCAGCCCCCCCCAGGACCAGGTTTCCTGGGGTGAAGGAGGCAGAAGGGTACCCCAAGACACCCAAAACACATCCCAGTGCCCTGTCTGGCAGTCCTGGCTCGCCCAGAGGAGAAGCCCAGGGAGGGATGGAATGGGCGCAAACTCACCTTCTTCTTCCAGATGCCCTTCACGCCCGGCACTGCCTCGTACAGTCTGTTGATGGCTTCCCTGCAAGCCCCCAGACGGGTTTTTACTGCAGACCCCTGGCCACCTCCCTTCCCACAGCTCCAAGGGGTCTGGGGGCATCATCACGTGCAGCCCTAGGCACCGGTGGGATGGCCAGGGCCACCTCCCTTCTCCTCTTGGCATCAATCCCTACCAATGCCCTCCATCCACATGGATCCCATGGGTCAGGGCTCCCCTAAACCCCAGCCCTGCATCCCCCCCAAGAGGGCCCTGTGGTTGGGGAGCTCCCAGGGCTGCAGGGGGTCTGGGGGCATCACCCCACACATCCCCGGGCACCAGTGGGATGGCCAGGGCCACCTCCCTTCTCCTCTTGGCATCGATCCCTACCAATGCCTTCCATCCACACGGACCCCGTGGGGCAGGGCTCCCCTAAACCCCAGACCTGCATCCCCCCCAAGAGAGCCCTGGGGTTGGGGAGCTCCCAGGGCTGTGGGGGGGTGTGGGGGCATCACCCCACACATCCCTGGGCACCGGTGGGATGGCCAGGGCCACCTCCCTTCTCCTCTTGGCATCGATCCCTACCAGTGCCTTCCATCCACATGGATCCCACGGGTCAGGTCTCCCCTAAACCCCAGCCCTGCATCCCCCCAAGAGGGCCCTGGGGTCGGGGAGCTCCCAGGGCTGCGGGGGTGCTCTGGGTGGCACAGGGTGGGGGCAAGTGGGACCGCGGGGTCCGTACCTGGTGACCTGTGTTCGGGTGTTGAAGTCGAGGGACCTCATGGAGCGCAGCACCTCAATGCATCCCATGTACTGCAGGGGAGGGGGACACAGTCAGAGCAGCCTCTGGCCACCCCCCAGGTGATGGAGAGGAGGGAAGGAGCTGAGGGTCAGCTAGAAGGGCTCCTTCGACGCCAGCTTCACCCCAACATGCGGCATCATTTCACCTCCATCCCCAAAACGCAGACCCAGGCCTCGTGCAGAGACCCAACAAACTCATCTCTGGTTTGTGCCAACCCCATAAAGGGCTGGGGGGGGACAGAGTGGGTCCAGGGTGCTGGGTCCAGGGTTTGGGGGGACGGAGTGAGCCTGAGGGTGTTGGGTCCTGGTGGATTGGGTGGGTCCAGGGTGGACCCAGGGGGTGCTGGATTGGGTGTTTGGGGGGACTTAGTGAGTCTAGGGGTGCTGGGACTTTGGGTTGGGGGGACTGAGTGGGTCTGGGGGTGCTGGGTTGGGGGTTGAGATGGACTTAGTGGTTCTGGGGGTGCTGGGACTTTGGGTTGGGAGGACTGAGTGGGTCCAGGGGTGCTGGGTTAAGGGTTTGAGGGGACTTAGCAGGTCCAGGGGTGCTGTGTCAGGGGTTCTGGGGGGGCCTTAGCGGGTCGGGGGGACTTGGTGTGTCTGGGGGTGCTGGGTCGGATGTTTGGGAGGAACTGAGCAGGTTTGGGTGAACTGGGTTGGGGGCTTGGGGGTGACATAGCCGGTGTGGGGGTGTTGGATCAGGGACTAGAGGGGACTTAGTGGGTCTGGGGGTGCTGGGACTTTGGGTTGGGGGGACTGAGCGGCTCTGGGGGGTGCTGGGTCGGGTGAGCCTGAGGGTGTTGGGTCCTGGTGGCTTTGGTGGGTCCAGGGTGGACCCAGGGGGTGCTGGGTTGGGGGATCGGGGGGACTTACTGGTTCTGGGGGTGCTGGGAGTAGAGGTCAGGGGGATTTAGCAGCCCCAGGGGTGCTGAGTCCAGGGTTCAGGGGGTGCTGAGTCTGGGGGTCAGGGAGACTTAGTGGGTCTGGGGGTGTGGAGTCTAGTGTTTGAGGGGACTGGGCACATGTCGAGATACAAGGTCCTGGGGTCAGGGGGATTTAGTAGGTCTGGGGGTGCTGAGTCCAGGGTTTGAGGGACATAATGAGTCTGGGGATGCTGAGTCCAGGGTTTGGGGGGACTGAGAGGGCCTGGGGATGTTAGGTCCAGGGTTTGAGGGGCATAATGAGTCTGGGGGTGCTGAGTCTGGGGATCAAAGGGACTGAGCGGGTCCAGGGCTGATGGGTTTTGGATCGGGGGGACTTGCTGAGTTCTGGGGGTACTGGGACTGTGGGTTGGGGGGACTGGGCGGGTCTAGGGTTGCTGGGTCAGGGGTTCGAGGGGACTTAGTGGGTCCAGGGCTGCTGGGCTTTGGATCGGGGGGACTTGGTGAGTGTGGGGCTGCTGGGTTGGGTGTTCGAGGGGACTGTGGGTTGGGGGGACTGAGCAGCTCTGTGGGTGCTGGGTCAGGTGTTTGGGGGGACTGAGGGGCTCCAGGGGTGCGGGGTCAGGGGTCTGGGAGGACTGAGAGGCTCTGGGGGCGCTGGGTCGGGGGTCTAGGAGGGCTGAGCAGGTCCAGGGGTGCTGGGTCAGGGGTTCAGAGGAACTTAGTGGGTCCGGGGGTGCTGGGACTTTGGGCTGAGGGGACTGAGCAGCTCTGGGGGTGCTGGGTCAGGTGTTTGGGGGCACTGAGCAGCTCTGGGGGTGCTGGGTCAGGTGTTTGGGGGCACTGAGCAGCTCTGGGGGTGCTGGGTCGGGGGTCTGGGAGGGCTGAGCAGGTCCAGGGGTGCTGGGACTTTGGGCTGGGGGGACTGAGCTGCTCTGGGGGTGCTGGGTCGGGTGTTTGGGGGGACTGAGCTGCTCTGGGGGTGCTGGGTCGGGTGTTTGGGGGGACTTAGCGGGTCTGGGGATGCTGGGACTTTGCGCTGAGGGGACTTAGTGGTTCTGGGGGTGCTGGGTTAGGGATTCGAGGGGACTGAGTGGCTCTGGGGGTGCTGGGTCAGGGGGCTGAGAGGGCTGAGCGTGTCCAGGGGTGCAGGGTCAGGGGTTCCGAGGGCCTTAGCGGGTCCAGGGGTGCTAGGACTTTGGGCTGGGGGGACTTAGTGGTTCTGGGGGTGCTGGGTCGGAGGTCTGGGAGAACTTAGTGGCTCTGGGGGTGCTGGGTCGGGGGTCTGGGAGGCCTGAGTGGGTCCAGGGGTGCAGGGTCAGGGGTTCAGAGGGACTTAGCGGGTCCAGGGGTGCTGGGACTTTGGGCTGGGAGGACTTAGTAGTTCTGGGGATGCTGGGTCGGGGATTGGAGGGGACTGAGCGGCTCTAGGGGTGCTGGGTCGGGGGTCTGGGAGGGCTGAGCCGCTCTGGGGGTGCCGGGTCAGGGGTCTGGGAGGGCTGAGTGGGTCCAAGGGTGCTGGGTGAGGGGTTCCGAGGGCCTTAGTGGGTCCAGGGTTGTTGGAACTTTGGGCTGGGGGGACCTAGCGGTTCTGGGGGTGCTGGGTTGGTGGTTTAGGAGGACTGAGCAAGTCCAAGGGTGCTGGGTCAGGGGTTCAGAGGGACTTAGCGGGTCCGGGGGGGCTGGGACTTTGGGCTGGGGGGACTTAGTAGTTCTGGGGATGCTGGGTCGGGGATTGGAGGGGACTGAGCCGCTCTGGGGGTGCCGGGTCGGGGATTTGAGGGGACTGAGCCGCTCTGGGGGTGCCGGGTCGGGGGTCTGGGAGGGCTGAGCGTGCCCAGGGTTGCAGGGCGAGGGGTCCCGAGGTCCTTCTCGGGTGTGGGGCTGCCGCCTAGGGCGGTTGTGGGGGGGGACGACGACTCACCCTGACGATGTAGGAGACTCCCGGTCCCAGGACGCGCTGGTCGGGATGCAGCCAGCCCTGGGGGGGCTTGCGGATGAAGCTGCCCTTGCGGCTCCACTCCTCGGCCCCCCCGGCGGCCCGAGCCGCCCTCCCCGCCCCCCCCCCCGCGCCCCCCCCGCCGGGGCCGCCCCCCCCGCCCGGCGCCCCCCGTTCCCCCCGGGGAGAGCGCAGGGAGCGGCGCAGAGCGGTTCGCAGGCTCCCAGGGCGGCGGCCAAGGCCGAGGGGGGCCCCGGGGGGGCGGCTTCTCCCCCCCCCCCGCCTCCCCGGGCGGCTCCCGCCAGCTCCCGGTTGGAGCCGCGAGCCAGGAAAGCGGCGGATCCCGGGAATTTCCACTGCGGCATCCGCGGCAGCAACGCGCAGAAGGTGGTCCCGGGCTCGGGCTCGTCGCCCGCCGCGGCCACCGGGGCCGGCATGGGGCCGCCGCTCAGCGCCTCGTCTCGGAAGCGGTCATACTTGGGCTCCGGGAGCATGCCCGGGGCTGCCGCCGCCGCTCGGCCGCTCGGCCGCCCCCCCCGCCCGCTCCCCCGGGGCCGCAGCCGCCTGATGTCATGGGCACAGCGCTCCCCGCCCGCCCCGGACACGCGGCGGCCCCGCCCCCCACCGGCCACACCAGCCCCCACACCTACCGCCTGAGAGAGCAGCCCCCGCCCCACGGGCTGACAGAGCATCCCCCACCCCACAGGCTGCCACAGCATCCCCAGCCCCACCGGCTGTTAGAGCATCCTCAACCCCACAGGCTGCCACAGCATCCCCAGCCCCATCGGCTGTTAGAGCATCATCAGCCCCACTCACTGCTAGAGCATCCCAAGCCCCACTGGTTGTTAGCGCATCATCGGCCCCACTGGCTGCTAGAGCATCCTCTGCCCCATAGGCTGCCAGAGTATCCCGAGCCCCATCGGCTGCTAGAGCATCATCAGCCCCACCGACTGCTAGAGCATCCTCAACCCCACAGGCTGCCACAGCATCATCGGCCCCATCGGCTGCTAGAGCATCCCCCACCCCACAGGCTGCCAGAGTATCCCGAGCCCCACAGGCTGTTAGAGCATCATCGGCCCCACTCACTGCTAGAGCATCCTCAAGTCCATTGGCTGACAGAGCATCCCCCACCCCACAGGCTGCCAGAGCATCCCCAGACCCATCGGCTGTTAGAGCATCATCGGCCCCTCTCACTGCTAGAGCATCCTCAACCCCATCGGCTGCTAGAGCATCCCCCACCCCATAGGCTGCCAGAGTATCCCGAGCCCCACTGGCTCCTAGAGCATCATCGGCCCCACCGACTGCTAGAGCATCCTCAACCCCATAGGCTGCCAGAGTATCCCGAGCCCCATCGGCTGTTAGAGCATCATCAGCCCCACCGACTGCTAGAGCATCCTCAACCCACAGGCTGCCAGAGCATCCCCAGCCCCATCAGCTGTTAGAGCATCATCGGCCCCACCGACTGCTAGAGCATCCTCAAGTCCATCGGCTGACAGAGCATCCCCCACCCCACAGGCTGCCAGAGTATCCCGAGCCCCACCGGCTGCTAGAGCATCATCGGGCCCCCAGGCTGCTAGAGCATCCTCAACCCCACTGGTCCCCCTGGCTCCCAGAGCATCCTCGCCCCTCCAGGCTGCTACAGCATCCCCAGCCCCCCAGGCTGCTAGAGCATCCTCAACCCCACCGGTTGCTAGAGCATCATTGGTCCCCTAGGCTGCTGGAGCATCACCAGCCCCACCGGCTGCTAAAGCATCCTCCACCCCACTGGTCCCCCTGGCTGCCAGAGCATCCTCACCCCTCCAGGCTGCTAGAGCATCCCCAGCCCCACAGGCTGCTAGAGCATCATCGGTCCCCTAGGTTGCCAGAGTATCCCCTGCTCCCAAGACTGCCAGAGCATCCCCGGTCCCACCGGCTGCCAGAGCAACCCCGGCCCCACCAGTCCCACCAGCCCCACCGGCTGTTAGAGCATCATCAGCCCCTCTCACTGCTAGAGCATCCCAAGCCCCACTGGTTGTTAGCGCATCATCGGCCCCACTGGCTGCTAGAGCATCCTCTGCCCCACAGGCTGCCAGAGCATCCCGAGCCCCACAGGCTGTCAGAGCATCATCGGCCCCACCGACTGCTAGAGCATCCTCAACCCCACAGGCTGCTAGAGCATCCCCAGCCCCATCGGCTGTTAGAGCATCATCGGCCCCTCTCACTGCTAGAGCATCCTCGACCCCATCGGCTGACAGAGCATCCCCCACCCCACAGGCTGCCAGAGTATCCCAAGCCCCACCGACTGCTAGAGCATCCTCAACCCCACAGGCTGCTAGAGCATCCCCCACCCCACAGGCTGCCAGAGTATCCCGAGCCCCACAGGCTGTCAGAGCATCATCGGCCCCACCGACTGCTAGAGCATCCCCCACCCCACAGGCTGCCAGAGCATCCCGAGCCCCATCAGCTGTTAGAGCATCATCGGCCCCACCGGCTGCTAGAGCATCCTCGACCCCATCGGCTGCTAGAGCATCCCCCACCCCACAGGCTGCCAGAGCAACCCGAGCCCCATCAGCTGCTAGAGCATCATCAGCCCCACCGGTTGCTAGATCATCCCGAGCCCCACTAGCCCCACCGGCTGCTAGAGCATCCCCGGCCTCCCAGGCTGCTAGAGCATCCTCAACCCCACAGGTTGCTAGAGCATCCCCGGCCCAACCAGCTTCTAGAGCATCCCCAGCCCCACTGGCTGCCACAGCAGCCTCCACCCCACTGGCCCCCCTGGCTCCCAGAGGCTGCTAGAGCATCATTGGCCCCCTAGGTTGCTGAAGCATCACCGGCCCCATCGGCTGCCAGAGCATCCCGAGCCCCACCAGCTGCTAAAGCATCCTCCACCCCACTGGTCCCCCTGGTTGCCAGAGCATCCTTGCCCCTCCAGGCTGCTAGAGCATCCCCAGCCCCACCGGCTGCCAGAGAATCCCCAGCCCCACGGGTCCCACAGGCTGCTAGAGCATCATCGGGCCCCCAGACTGCTAGAGCATCCCCCACCCCACAGGCTGCTAGAGCATCCCCGGCCCCATTGGCCCCACCGGCTGCTAGAGCATCATCGGTCCTTAGGCCACTGGAGCATCCCCAGCCCCACCGGTTGCCAGAGCATCAGGCCCCCAGGCTGCTAGAGCATCCTCAACCCCACAGGCTGCTAGAGCATCCCCCACCCCACAGGCTGCCAAAGCATTACCGGCCCCACTGGCTGCTAAAGCATTACCGGCCCCACCGGTTGCTAGATCATCCCGAGCCCCACTAGCCCCACCGGCTGCTAGAGCATCCCTGGCCTCCCAGGCTGCTAGAGCATCCTCAACCCCACAGGCTGCTAGAGCATCCCCGGCCTCACCAGCTTCTAGAGCATCCCCAGCCCCACTGGCTGCCAGAGTATCCCCGGCCCCCCAGGCTGCTAGAGTATCCTCGGCCCCACCGGCTGCTAAAGCATCCTCCACCCCACTGGTCCCCCTGGCTGCCAGAGTATCCTTGCCCCTCCAGGCTGCTAGAGTATCACCAGCGCCAGCGGCTGCTAGAGCATCCCCGGCCCCACCGGCTGCTAGAGCATCCCCGGCCCCACCAGCCCCACCGGCTGCTAGAGCAACATCTGTCCCCTAGGCTGTTGGAGTATCCCTGGCCCCCTAGGTTGCTAGAGCATCCTCTGCCCCACTGGCTGCCAGAGCACCCCCGGCCCCACCAGCTGCCAGAGCATCCTCCACCCCACTGGTCCCCCTGGCTACCAGGGAATCACCGGCCCCACCGGCCACCAGAGCATCCTCCACCCCACCGGTTGCCAGAGCATCCCCTGCCCCACCGCTCACCCCCGGTTGCTAGAGCACCCTCTGCCCCACCGCCCCCCCCCCAAGCTGCCAAGAGCATCCCCGGCCCCCCAGGCTGCTAGAGCATCCCCCACCCCACTGGTTCCCTGCGGCTACCAGAGCATCCCTGGCCTCCCAGGCTGCTAGAGTATCCTCCACCCCACTGCCACCCCCAACCCAGATGCCAGAGCATCCCCCACCCCACCGGCTACCAGACCATCCCCTGCCCCACCGGCTGCCAGAGCATCCCCAGCCCCACTGATCCCCCCCAGCAGCCCTTGCCCCCCCACTCCAACCCCCTCCACCCACCAGCCCCAAACACATCTCTCGGCTGCCAGAGCACCCCCTGCCCCATCGGTCCCCCCAGTACCCACAGCCACCCCAACATTTCCCAGTGCCCCATCCCTCCTGGTCCCTCCAGCATCCTCTCAACCCCCAGCCCCCCCGTCCCCGGCCTCTCAGGCTGTGCCACCCCTGCCACTCCAAACCCCCAGCCGGGATGCAGGAACCCCAGACCAGGCCAACATGGTCCCCACATTTGAGGACAGAGGGGAACAAAGCCCACCGGCCTCTTCCCTGCACGGCTGCACCCCCCGATCTCTGTGTGCCCCCCAACCACAGCCCATGGGATGGAGCCACACTCTGCCCTGCACCCTGGTCCAAACCCCCTCTCTGTGGTCCCCAGAGCCCCCCGAGTTCGCTTTGGTGCTGCGGGTTCACCGCGATGCCGTGGGGCAAAGGGGTTGGGGGGAATCACAGCCCCTTCCCCACTCTGCAACCAGCAGAAGTGGAGGGCAGGCTGTCCCCACCCACAATGAGGCCATTTTCTCCTTCTTCCCCATCTCCGTCCTCAAGAAGCACCCACAGGGAGCTCAGTGGGTTTCTTTGACAGGCTTCGCTGCCCCATTTCTGTGCCCCCCCCCCCCCAAGCCCAGGGGTCCTGTTCACTCCGATTCCATCTGGCTCGGCAGCCAGGTCTGACTCCTCTTGTTTCCATCTGCCTGGAGGGCTCAGGCAGTAAAAAGCACCATCATTTTCTTGCTCTTCTGCCAGCAGCTGCAGCAAGCTGGGGGAAAAAAAAAAAAAACAACAACCTTAAAGGGATTTTCTGACCTCAATCAAGTAACTCGCCCTCCTCCAGCCCTGAGGTTACTGCTTTTTTTCCAGTGGATCAAAGGGCTTGAACCTCCTGTCCAAGCTGGCCTCACAGCATCCTCATAACACCCCCAGAGCATCCCCACGGCATCCATCCCCACAGTGTTCATCCCTGTGGAATCCTTATGATACCCCACGGTGTCCATCCCCATGGAATCCCCGTGGCATCCATTCCCTTGGCATCCATCACTAAGGTTTCCCCCTAGCATCCATCCCCACAGCATCCATCCTGACGGCATCCAGCCCCACAACATCCAGCCCCACAGCATCCCCATAGCCCCAGCCCCATGGAATCCCCATGGCATCCATCCCCACGGAAGCCCCACAACATCCCCACGACATTCCCAGAGCACACACCCTCATGGCACCCATCCCCATGGCACCTCCAGGCATCCCTCCCCAAGGAACCCCTACGCTATCCCCATGGCATCTATTTTCATGGCACTCATCCCTACCGTGTCCATCCCTCTGGTGTCCATTCCCACAGCATCCCCGTGACACCCCCACAGCATCCAGCCCCATGGCAATATCCATGACATCCATCCTCATGGCATCCAGCCCCATGGCAATATCCATGACATCCATCCTCATGGCATCCAGCCCCATGGCAATATCCATGACATCCATCCTCATGGCATCCAGCCCCACAGCACCCTCACAACATCCCCACAGCTTCCATTCCCGCAGCACCCATCCCCACGGCATTCCCACAGCGTTCATCCCTCTGGAATCCTCATGATACCCCACGGTGTCCATCCCCATGGAATCCCCATGGCATCCATTCCCTTGGCATCCATCACTAGGGTTTCCCCCTAGCATCCATCCCCATGGCATTCATCCTGACGGCATCCAGCCCCACAACATCCAGCCCCACAGCATCCCCATAGCCTCCAGCCACATGGAATCCCCACAGCATCTATTCCCATGGCATCCAGCCCCAAGGCATCCCCATAGCATCCAGTCTCCTAGCATCCACCCCCACAGAATCCCCACATTATCTGTTCCCACAGCATCCCCATAGCATCCAGCCCCATGGAATCCCCACAGCATCTATTCCCATGGCATCCAGCCCCATGGAATCCCCATAGCATCTATTCCTGTGGCATCCAGCCCCATAGCATCCAGCCCCATGGTTCCCCATAGCATCTAGCCCCACAGAATCCCCACATTATCTATTCCCATGGCATCCCCATAGCATCCAGCCCCATGGAATCCCCACAGCATCTATTCCCATGGCACCCAGCCCCATAGCATCCAGCTCCATGGCATTCCCATGGCATCCAGCCCCACAACATCCATCCCCATGTCATCTAGCCCCACAGAATCCCCACAGTAACTATTCCCATGGCATTCCCATAGCGCCCATCCCCACAGGATCCATCCCCATGGCATCCAGCCCCACAGAATCCCCATAGCATCCAGCCCCATAGTATCCAGCTCCATGGCATTCCCATAGCATCCATCCCCACAGGATCCAGCCCCACAACATCCAGCCCCACAGAATCCCCACAGGATCTATTCCCATGGCATCCCCATAGCATCCACTACATGGCATCCAGCCCCATGGAATCCCCACAGCATCTGTTCCCATGGCATCCATCCCCACAGGATCCATCCCCACAACATCCAGCCCCACAGAATCCCCACAGTATCTATTCCCATGGCATCCCCATAGCATCCACTACATGACATCCAGCCCCATGGAATCCCCACAGCATCTGTTCCCATGGCATCCATCCCCACAGCATCCGTCCCCAAACGAAACCGGAGCCTCCCCGGGGAGGCTCCGGTTTCGTTTGGGGACGGATGCTGTGGGGATGGATGCCATGGGGCTGGATTTCATGGCATGGATTTGATGGTGGGGGGAGGCAGGGCTGGCAGTGAGTGCGATCGATTAATCGAGGGAAGCGGGTCCCGTTCGCTGCTGTCACACCCAGAACTGCTTCTCTGCCCTGTCCAACCACCCCAGTTGGATTGCGGAGCACGAGAACTAGCCGGGATGCTTCCCAGGAGGCTCCTACCGGGACTGGGAGACAAGAGAAAGGACGAGTCACTGGAGAGGTCACCGGGGTTTGACCCGGGCCAGGGGTTCCATGATGCTATAGGCAGAGGAGGGGATCTGGTACTGGGAGCAGAGCTGGTTGCCAGTCCCATTCCTGGAGAAGAGGGAGATCCCTTCACTCCCACCCAAGTCACAGAATCACCAGGTTGGAAGAGACCCATCAGATCATTGAGTCCAACCATTCCTATCAAACATTAACCCATGTCCCTCAGAGCTTCATCCACGTGTCCCTTAAACCCCTCCAGGGAAGGTGAATCAACCACTTCCCTGGGCAGCCCCTGACACTGACCAATGACCCTTTCTGTGAAATATTTTTTCCTGATGTCCAGCCTGACCCTCCCCTGGTGGAGCTTGAGGCCATTCCCTCTTGTCCTGTCCCCTGTCCCTTGGGAGAAGAGCCCAGCTCCCTCTTCTCCACAACCTCCTTTCAGGGAGTTGCAGAGAGCAATGAGGTCTCCCCTCAGCCTCCTCTGCTCCAGGATAAACACCCTCAGCTCGCTCAGATGCTCCTCTTCTTCTCCAGCCCCTTCACCAGCTTCATTACTCTTCTCTGGACTCTCTCCAGAGCCTCAACATCCTTCTTGTGCTGAGGGGCCCACAACTGAACACAGGATACAAGGAGTGGCCTCCCCAGTGCTGAGTCCAGAGGGAGAAGAACCTCCCTGGCCCTGCTGGTCACACCATTTCTGCTCCAAGCCAAGATGCCATTGGCCTTCTTGGCCACCTGGGCCACTGCTGCCTCATAGTCAGTCGCTGTCAACCAACACACCTGGGAGAGGTTCAGGCTGAACATTAGGAAAAAAATTTTCACTGAAAGGGTCATTGGGCAGTGGCAGGGAGGGGGTTGAGTTGCCTTCCCTGGAGAGGTTTAAGGGATGGGTAGATGAGGTTTTCATAGAATCATAGAATCATCAGGTTGGAAAAAGACCCACTGGATCATTGAGTCCAACCATTTCTATCTAACACTAAACCAAGTTGTAGAGAGCAATGAGGTCTCCTCTCAGCCTCCTCTTCTCTAGGATAAACACCCCCAGCTTTAGTGATTGATGGGAATGGCTGGACTCGATGACCCAACCTGGTGATTCTATGGATCTAGGCGTCTACGCAGCCCCCGTGGCCCCGCCCCTTGCCTCGCAGCCAATCAGAAATCAGCTCAGTTGCCCAGGAAGAGAGGCACATCCAATAGAAAGCGAGAGCGCCACAGCGAATGCTCGGATTTGACGCTCCCATTGTCAATCAACTCCGTCTCTATGGCAACGCGGCGCCTCCTCCCCTTACCCCACCAACCAATCCAGCCCCGCTCACTAACCAGGAAGAGGCTGCGCAGCCATAGAAAGCGCGAGCGCGGCCAGCGGCTGCGACGATTGGCGCCCCAAGCCGTCAATCGACGCCGTTGCCAGGGCAACGCGGCCTCCGCCTCATCCCGGTCCGGCCGCCCTCGCCCCGCGCGGCCCCGGCGCTGCCCGCCCGGTGCGGGCCCCGCGCCTCGCCGCCGCAGCGAGCATGGGGCGCCGGCCACCGGCGGCGCATGACGGCTGAGAAGAAGAAAAGAAGCGGCTCAACCGCAGCGTCCTGCTGGCCAAGAAAATCGTCATCCGCGACGGGGCCGGCGTGAGCGGGGGAACCGGGGATTCGGGAGTGGGGGGGGGTGCTCGGGGGCCGGTAGTGGCTCCGTGACGGGGATCCGGTTGGGTGTCAGAGCTCCCAGTCCCGCGGCTCA